>JADRCD010238471.1:27080-37103 GCA_019843815.1 Montemys delectorum
TTTTTGGTTTTTCGAGACAGGGTTTCTCTGTGTAGCCCTGGCTGTCCTGGAACTCACTCTGTAGACCAGGCTGGCCTCGAACTCAGAAATCCACCTGCCTCTGTCTCCCAAGTGTTGGGATTAAAGGTGTGTACCACCACCGCCTGGCTGACAATCAACAAATTTCTAATTCCTCATATTTTTGGATTTCAATCGATTAGGATATGTTGATAATATTAATTTTCATATTAAGATATTAAGAAAAAGTAAATGTCACTTCCTGTTGTTTTTGTTGTAAGATGTGGAATTAGGTTTGTGTGGATTTGTTGAAAGATTACCTTCTTGCTTCTTCTGGGGTGTAGTTTTGCTCCTTATGTTGACATTTTCCATCTATTATCCTTTGTAGGGCTGGATTTGTGGAAAGATATTGTGTAAATTTTGTTTTGTCACGGAATATCTTGTTTTCTCCATCTATGGTAATTGAGAGTTTTGCTGGATATAGTAACCTGGGCTGGCATTTGTGTTCTTGTAGGGTCTGTATGACATCTGCCCAGGCTCTTCTAGCTTTCATAGTCTCTGGTGAGAAGTCTGGTGTAATTCTGATAGGCCTGCCTTTATATGTTACTTGACCTTTTTCCCTTACTGCTTTTAAAATTCTTTCTTTGTTTAGTCCATTTGGTTTTTTTTTTGTTTTTTTGTTTTTTTGTTTTTGTTTTTTGTTTTTTGTTTTTTTGTTTTTTTGTTTTGTTTTTTTGAGACAAGGTCTCTCTGTGTAGCCCTGGCTGTCCTGGAACTCATTCTGTAGACCAGGCTGGCCTCGAACTCAGAAATCCACCTGCCTCTGTCTCCCAAGTGCTGGGATTAAAGATGTGTGCCACCACCACCTGGCTACATTTTATTATGTGACAGGAGGAATTTCTTTTCTGGTCCAGTCTATTTGGAGTTCTGAAGACTTCTTGTATGTTCATGGGCATCTCTTTTTTTAGGTTAGGGAAATTTTCTTCTACAATTTTGTTAAAGATATTTACTGGCCCATTACATTGGGAGTTTTCACTCTCTTCTATATCTATTATCCTTAGGTTTGGTCTTCTCATTGCGTCCTGGATTTCCTGGATGTTCTAGGTTAGTAGCTTTTTGCATTTTGCATTTTCTTTGACCGTTGTGTCAATGTTTTCTATGGTGTTTTCTGTCCCTGAGATTCTCTCTTCTATCTCTTGTATTGTGTTGGTGATGCTTGCATCTACGACTCCTGATTTCTTTCCTAGGTTTTCTATCTGCGGGGTTGTCTCTCTTTCTTATTTCATTATTGTTTCTATTTCCATTTTTAGATTTGGATGGTTTTGCTCATTTCCTTCACCTGTTTGCTTGTGTTTTCCTGTAGTTCTTTAAGGGATTTTTGTGTTTCCTCTTGAAGGGCTTCTAGCTGTTTACCTGTATTCTCCTGTATTTCTTTGAGGGTGCTATTTATATCTTTCTTAAAGTCCTGTATCATCATCATGAGAAGTGATTTTCGATGTGAATCTTGCTTTTCTGGTTTGATGGTGTGTCCAGGATTTGCTATGGTGAGAGTATTGGGTTCTGATGATGCCAAGGAACCTTGGTTTGTGTTGCTTATATTCTTATGCTTGCCTCCTGCCATCTGGTTATCTCTAGTGCTACCTGCTCTTGCTAAATCTGACTGGATCCTGTCCTTCCTGTGATCCTGGTTGTGTCAGAACTCCTCAGAGTCAAGCTGTCTCTGTGATCCCGTGATTCTGTGATCCTGTGATCCTGGGCTTGTTAGAGCACCTAGGAGTGGAGCTTCCTCTGGGTGTTGTGGGACTGGCTGTGGAGTTTGTGCCCAAGGTCTGCTCAGGGCACCAGCCCAGAGAGACCGGAAGGAACCTGAGCCCTGATACTCTTAATTAATGTTACATTACATGATAAAGAAATCAAGGAAAGAAGACACAAATATCTGTACAAACACATTCTTAACAAAATATGACAGAAACACTCATGTCAAGTATAATCTTCATTTCTGCAACTGGTCCTGTGGCCTTAGCTGGTATTTATAACTACTTTCTTTTACTACCCATCCTGTATTTCCTCCACTCTCAGAAAACACCTAAGAAGCCTTGGATCTTTTCCTGGAAGAGTGACCCATACCTTCATTCCTCAAGGGTGTGTGCCCTTTGCCATCCTGCCTGGATTAGGCTGTTGTATTTTTCCCCTAACTTTAATCAAAGGACACTGAAGTATCTCCTGCATTCCAAGACATAATATTTATTACCTTCATTGTGGAGAAACAATCCAACTTTCCATTAGTAGTCAATCACCTCTCCTAACACTGTTAATCCTTTCTTAGCCTGTTGATGTAAGGGCACCAGAAACCTAAAGTGTCCAGGGGGAAGACTGAGCTTCTGGGTCAATGTAATGTTTCTAGTGGCTCCTGGCAGGGTTGCTCCTCCCTCTGGAACTTCTAGGCCAGCAGAACGTAAGGTGACAGAATCAGTGGGTCACAAGGGAAGATAGTGAGTGGAACTATTCCCTTTTTAACCTCTTGATTCCTGGACCCATGGATCCTGGCTATGGGAGACACTGTACCATATATTGGACATTGATTTGAAGCATACTCTTTCTGCCTTCTGGAGAACCTTGTCCCAGCCATCCATCCTGCTGCCACCTAATTGGTGCTGTAACTGTTTCTTCAAAAGGGCATTCCATTTTTCCATCAGGTCAGCTGCTTCAGGATGGTGGGCAACATGATTAGACCAGTGGATTCCATGAGCATAGGCCCACTGTTGCACTTCTCTGGCTGTGAAGTGAGTTCCTTGGTCAGAAGCAATACTGTCTAGAATACAATGATGAATAATAAGGTATTCTGTAAGTTCACACATGGTGCTTTTAGTAGAAGCATTATGTACAGGAAAGGCAAATCTATAACCAGAACAAGTATCTACTCCAGGAAGAACAGAGCATTGCCCTTTCCACAGAGCAAGTTGTTTACTGCCTGGTCACTCTGGGAAATGGTGCCATATCTAGGTCTCAGTGTTGGTCTGTGTTACTGGCGGATGTGGCACTCAGTAGCAGTTATCATTGGTGAGTAAAAGTCTATGTTGTAGAGCCCATCCATGACCCTCATCTCTGTCACCATGGCCACTTTGTTCATGGTCCCACTCGGCAATGACAGGGATGGCTGGGGAAAGAGACTCCTTGTCCATAATGTGGGTCATCTTGTTTACCTGATTACTGACTTTTTTTCCTGCTGAACTCACCTTTTGATGAGCATTTATGTGGAACACAAGTATCTTATTACCATTTGCCCATTTGGAGAGATCTATCCACATACTTTTCCCCAGATGTCTTTCTCACTAATTTTCTAATTATTTTCTTTCTGAGTCCTTGACCGTCCAGCCAGTTCATTGGCTATATCTCACAAATCAGTCAATAATCACACCTCTGGCCATTTCTCTTTCCAAAGAAAATGAATGACCATGTCTACTGCTCAAAGTTCTGTCCTCTGAGGATTCCATGATCTGGAGTAGTGAGCAGTGAGTAGATTTGCCTATGTCTTTCAGGGTTGTCCTAGAAAGGGATTGTGATGCTGCAGCTGTCCATTTTCGAGTGGTGCCTGCATAATGTGCAGAACCATCAGTAAACCATTCCCTAGTCTTCTTTTACTCAGTCAACAGATTATAGGGCACACCCTGTGAGGTGCATGATTGGGACAGATGATATTATAGAAACCATATGGGCAACTTCTTCATGTAACTTGCTGTGCCTTCAGGACCTGCTTGGGCCTGATCATGTATATACCCCCTGTATATACATGACACCTATATTGACAATAGATTGCTGCTGTGCACATTTTACTTTATGGCTTGACGGGCCAGGTAATACTCTGTTTATGATGGGCAGCTCAGGTTGCATGGTAACTTGGTGGCCCAATGCCTAATGTTCAAGAGCAGGCCAAGAGCTGACTTTTAAAGGGAGAATAATTGTCTGCAGATGATGATAGAGCCTTGCTTCAAAATCCCAGAGGTCTTTCATATGACTCATCTATAGCAGCCTGCCAAAGGCTCTAAATAGCATCCCTATATGCCACTGCCACTTCAAGTACCATCGAGTCTGTTGGATCATATGGTCCAAGTGGTAGAGCAGCCTGTACAGCAACCTGGACCTGTTGAAGAGCCTCTCTTGATCCTGGCCCCACACAAAGCAGGCAGTCTTTCAAGTCACTTGGTGTATGGGCTGGAGTAAAACATACAAGTGAGGAGTGTGCTGTCTCTAGAATCCAAACATTGTACTTTGCATTAAACATTGTACTTTCTTGGTAATGGGAGGGGCCAAGTACAATGACTTATCTTTCACTTTAGAAGGGATACTTCTGTATGCTTTATACCACTGGACTTCAAAAAATTTCACTGATGTAGACCATCATTGAATTTTGGTGAGTGGTTGCTACCTCCTGCTCACTTGGTCAAATCAGCATAATGTCATCAATATAGTTGGCTGAAGTATTATTTTGTAGAAGAAGTAGATGATAAAGAGTCTTTTAAACTAAGTTGTGACACAGGACCAGAGAGTTAAATCCTTGAGATAAAACTGTAAAAGTTAAAATTGCTGGCCTTGCCAACTGAAGTTACTTTTGGTGGTCCTTATGGACAGAAACCAAGAAAAAAGCATTTGCTAGACAAATAGCTGCACACCATGTACCGGGAGACGGAATGTGCTCCAGTGAGAACACCACATCTGGTACCACAGCTGCAAGTGGAATCATTAATTGATTGAGTTTTCATTCCCCATGATCCATTTGTCTTCTGTACTGGTCAGATAGGAGAGTTAAAGGGAGATGTGGTGGTAACCACCACTCCTGCACCTGTAAAGTCCTTGATGGTGACACTAACTTCTGAGATTCCTCCAGGAAGAATTCTGAGTGCTTGTAAGAAAATCCCAAGAAAACAAGACAAGAGTCTTGTGATTTCATGTTTCTTTCTTTTTTTTTTTTAAGATTTATTTTATTTATTTTATGTGTATGAGTACACTGTAGCTGTACAGATGGCCATGAGCCATCATGTGGCTGCTGAGAATTGAACTCCCTACTCCCTACACTGTAGCTGTCTTCAGACGCACCAGAAGAGGGCGTCATATCTCATTATGGATGGTTGTGAGCCACCATGTGGTTGCTGGGATCCGAAATCACGACCTTCGGAAGAGCAGTCAGTGCTCTTACCCACTGAACCATCTCGCCAGCCCGACTTCATGTTTCTTAAAAAACATGGATTTGTTCTTGCATTATGTTTTCATGCCCCTTCCAGGTACAGCAGAGAGGAGTGAGTTTACTTCAGATTATTCACTACAACTGGATGTTGTTTGTTTATATGCCTCAAAGGAAAAACATGTTTCTGTGGCTTGTGGCTTGCCTACCACATGCAGCCTGCCCTTGTGATTATACACTGCACTCATGTGACTCTTCTTAAAACGCTCAGAGTATAAATTGTCTGATGTTCTGAATAAAGTTGGCTATTGTGTCAGAATTTAGTCTGCCTCGTTTACCAGCTCCATTTTCCCAGGTTCCATCATGTCTAGAGCAGTAAACACTGTTTTTGATTTACTATTTTCCTTTGCAGAGGTAACTCTACACTTTCATTTGGCCTTTCTAAACATAATAGCCTTCATTCTGCAGGTCAGGGAATTCTACAGGTGAGAATTCTGCCAACTTCTAGGTTTATCTATCCTAGTTATACATTCTGGGACTGGGGATACAGTCACAGAATAAATTTGAGGACCCAGTAGATGTGCTGTGAGTTGGACTTTAGCCAAAAGGCCATTAATCACCTGACCACTATAAGTGCCTACTTTAACTGGAGGGCCATGATGTTCTTTGAGGGTTCCTGGGATCAGAGTCTATTCAGAACCAGTATCCAACAGACCCCGGAAAGTCTGATTGTTTTCTTTCCCTCAGTGTATCGTAATTCTGTAAAAAGCTGGATGTCCCTCTGGAGAAGGACTGGAGAAAGGCTAACAGTAAAACTTTTAGGTATTTTATGAAGGTCTTTCCTCAATGGAATCTGGTTGTCCCTTCGTCCAAGGGGATCTGGGTTTCCAAACTGGCTCAAGTCTGGAAATCTGTTCACAGCCAAGATTCCTTTTTGCCACTATCCAATGTAGCCTTTCTTTCATTTGTTTGAATTTTTTTGCTTATACAGAACAAATAAAAATTCAGTCAGCTTACTATCTACTTAATGCCTGGAAACATCATTGTTGATCACCCAGTACCAAAGGTCCATATGAGGCACGCCACCATAAAATTCATTTTGCTTGTGCTGACCATTGTGAGTCAGGCCATTACGGACATTGCTTTGTCTATGCGGCCCACTTATGATAACTATAATCACCTTGTCCCTTTTGATTCAGTGCCGCCACATGGCTCCTGCTACTTCAGGGCCAAATTAAACCCACTGAATTTAATTCATCTACCTGAGCAGGGGCATCTCAAACCCTAAGGTCTGGCAGAAGGAAAAGGGTAAGAACAAAGCTCTTCAAATGTGCTGGTGCCCCTCTCACCAGTTTGCATTTTGTAGGATTAGTGAAGGGCATGTCTTCTAGTATCCACTCTAGCACTGCGTCTTCCCTGAGCCTTAAAATCCCTTCACTGACACTAAGCCACGGGATACCAGGTATGCCCTGCTCCTTTTCATTTGGTCATCTTTTGACAAAATGCTCCAGCCAATCACTCAGACAAATTTTTGACACCCTTTTTAAAAACTCTGTGAGCTTCCATATTAAACCTAGAATTTCCACTCAGTGGCCTCATGTTAATAAACGTATCCTGATCCAGTATTATGTTCCTTTCACAATTATCCCATATCCTTAAAATCCATTCTTATACACATTTTTCAGACCTCTGCTTGAGTGAATCAGCAGACTCATTAAACTCTTTAGTTGTGTAGTACACCTCCTCGTGGACAGCATTTCCTACCCCCCACCCCCAGGAGCCTGCTTGGCCTATAGTGTAGTTGTGGGTCCAGAGGCAACTATTGGTAGGACCTGAAGGACAG
This sequence comes from Montemys delectorum, assembly GCA_019843815.1. Lineage (NCBI taxonomy): Eukaryota > Metazoa > Chordata > Mammalia > Rodentia > Muridae > Montemys > Montemys delectorum. The sequence continues at coordinate 34,100 of JADRCD010238471.1, forward strand.
TATGATCAGTATGATCTTGCCCAGCATTTTCTTCAAGAAAAATCAATGATAGGTTAGCAGACAATGAAGGATTAGTTTCCTAGGTCAAAGGCAGGAAAGGCAGTATTTTGGCAGGCTGAGTGGGAGTCCATCTTCCACTGAGAGTAGAGAGACTGCTTCCTCAGGTGAGGTAAAATCTTGAGAATCTTGGACTCAGTAGAGCCCCCCTCATATCTCTATCTCAAGGTTCAAGATCCTATCCCTTACTAATTAATGCCCTTGCATTAACTGACGATACCCTCCAGAACCGGGACTTGAACTTTGGTTCTAATTCAGCCAACCTTAAAATGAAGGCTTCTGTTTGAGTTTCTGCATCTTGAGCTCTATGGCTGCTGGAGAGAGGATTCTCTTCCAGCATACACTTAGAAACCTTTAGACTGTTGATGTACATCTGGAGCTAGTCCATTTCAGAGTTTAGCCTTGTTTTTATCTTATTCTGAGATGCTAGAAGTTGTTAACTGTCACAGAGATCATTCTTTTCCTTTGTCAGTTCATCCAGAGATGCTAGAAGTAACCAGCCAGCATCATCAGTTTCATTATTTTTCCAAAAATGGTCAAAAGTTTTATATACAAAATTACCAAATCTGTTGCCTCTCACAGTTGGTGAATCAGGAAAATCAATGCATTTGTCTCCTTAAGTTTGTAAAATAGATCACACCATGGGCTTTTAGTACTCTCTGAGCTTCTAGGGAAGGCTTCAGTAGCTGCAGGTGTCAGCAAACTGGAAAGCCTTATACTGGCTAGTTTTGTGTGTCAACTTGACACAGGCTGGAGTTATCACAGAGAAGTGAACTTCAGTTGGGGAAATGCCTCCATAAGATCTAGCTGTGGGGCATTTTCTCAATTAATGATCAAAGGGGTGGTGCCATCCCTGGGCTGGAAGCCTTGAGTTCTATAAGAGAGCAGGCTGAGCAAGCCAGGGGAAGCAAGCCAGTAAGAAACATCCCTCCATGGCCTCTGCATCAGCTCCTGCTTCCTGACCTGCTTGAGTTCCAGTCCTGACTTCCTCTGGTGATCAACAGCCATGTGGAAATAAGCTGAATAAACCCTTTCCTCCCCAACTTGCTCCTTGGTCATAATGTTTGTGCAGGAATAAAAACCCTGACTAAGACAATTGGTACCAGGAGTGGGGTATTCCTGTGACAACCTGACCATGTTTTGGGGAGGACTGTGGAAGGACTTTGAAACTTTGAGCTAAAAGAGCCACTGTTAAAAACTCTGTGAAATGTCTGTGGGAGCTTGAAAGATCTTGTTGAGAACAGTGCAGAGATGGAGGCCTGGCTTGTGAAATTTCAGAGGGAAGATTAAAGACTCTTATCAGGGCTATGTTGTTTTGATTGTGAAGATTCTGTGGTTCTGGTTAGCTGGGGCTAACTGTGATTAACTGTGATTAACAAGATACCAAAACTACTAAAATAAAAACTTTGCATTGCTGGGACTATTGATGCTGGTTAGCTGGAGCTAAGAAATTAGCGGTGATTAAGAAGAGACCAGCATCATTGAGGTGACATCTTCTGGGGAGTGTTTTCTGAGAGCACTAAGAGGCTGTGTTCCAGAGGTAGCCAAGGTTATACCTTGTGCTGCAGCAGGACTTGGTAATGTGTAAGAGTCACCCAGGTGGTACTGGTTTTGACAGCATAAAGGGGTCATGGAGAGCAGCTGAGGCTCAACACAGTGAGAGGCCATGGAAGGCCATTGGTGAAGGTGCAGCCTCAATTTGCAATTCATGGCCCAAGACTGAAGGTGTCATGCAAAGGAGTTGAGGCTTGGCACCGTGAAGACAGTCTATGAGAGGCTACTGGTAAAGCCTAGTTACAGCAGTGTTTTGGGAATGCCAGTACCATACAGTGACCACCAAGGACAACAGCAACAATAGAGTACAGGCATCTGGAGCCCAGAAGATAAAGATGTGTGCTACAAAGGGCAGAGCTGGAGAAGTGACCAAAGCCCTTGGAAGAGCCCAAAAGATCGTGAGTTAGATCCCAGACATTGGTTTTGCTTTTGATTATGACTGTGCCCTAATATTTTCCCTCTTAAAAAAAGAATGTATTTTAGTGGAGCCCACAGTTAAGAGACTTTAAATTTTAAAAGATATTGGACATTTTAAATTGATTGAACTTTTAATATGTAAAGACTGTGGGACTTTAGATCTTGGGGATGAATAAAAACATAAGGGTTGAGGCTTAATAGTGATGTGTTTGTGTGTCAAGTTGACAAGGGGTCAATTATACTGGCTAGTTTTGTGTGTCAACTTGACACAGGCTGGAGTTATCACAGAGAAGTGAACTTCAGTTGGGGAAATGCCTCCATAAGATCCAGCTGTGGGGCATTTTCTCAATTAATGATCAAAGGGGTGGTGCCATCCCTGGGCTGGAAGCCTTGGGTTCTATAAGAGCAGGCTGAGCAAGCCAGGGGAAGCAAGCCAGTAAGAAACATCCCTCCATGGCCTCTGCATCAGCTCCTGCTTCCTGACCTGCTTGAGTTCCAGTCCTGACTTCCTCTGGTGATCAACAGCCATGTGGAAATAAGCTGAATAAACCCTTTCCTCCCCAACTTGCTCCTTGGTCATAATGTTTGTGCAGGAATAAAAACCCTAACTAAGACAAGCCTGTTCCAGATACTTAAAAAACTATCCTTATATTTCTGCTGCTCTAGAACCACTTCTGGTACCAAATCCTGTACTCTGGAATCCCGAAGAAGTAGGCTCTAATGCAGTAAAAGAATGGATTTGGCAAGCACAATAAGAATAAGAATAAGGCAAGGAAGGAGAACTCCCTTTTTTCATGCTTGCTATATAGGGTTCTCTGGAGGAACAGAGCTGATAGAATGAATATCTCTATCTCTCTATATCTATTTCTATATCTCTTTATATCATCTAGCTATCACACACACACACACACACACACACACACACACACAGAGAGAGAGAGAGAGAGAGAGAGAGAGAGAGAGAGAGAGAGAGAGA
>JADRCD010238472.1:0-17158 GCA_019843815.1 Montemys delectorum
AAAAAAAAAACAAGAGAAATATACAATTTAAAACATATTTGTTCAGTACATTTTATTTACTTATCTATCTATTTATTTATTTATTTAGTGATTAAAAACTGTATGGGCTGGAGAGAAGGCTCAGTGGGTAAGAGTACTTCTGCTTGCAGTGAGGGCCCCGTTTAGATAACTAGCACCCACATGACAGCTCACAATCATTTGTAACTCCAGTTCTAGGGAATGTGATGCCCTCTTCTGACCTCCAGAAGCACCAAGCATGCACATGGTGCACATGCAGGCAAAACACTCACACGTAAAATTAATAAATCCCCCCAAAATAATATTTATGAAAAACCAGATAGATAGATAGATAGATAGATAGATAGATAGATAGATAGATAGATAGATAGATAGTGTCTTAGTCAGGGTTTCTATTCCTGCACAAACATCATGACCAAGAAGCAAGTTGGGGAGGAAAGGGTTTATTCAGCTTACTTCCACATTGCTGTTGATCACCAGAGGAAGTCAGGACTGGAACTCAAGCAGGTCAGGAAGCAGGAGCTGACGCAGAGGCCATGGAGGGATGTTCCTTGCTGGCTTGCTTCCCCTGGCTTGCTCAGCCTGCTCTCTTACAGAACCCAAGACTTCCAGCCTAGGGATGGCACCACCCACAAGGGGTTCTACCCACTTGATCACTGATTGAGAAAATGCCCCACATCTGGGTCTCATGGAGGCATTTCCCCAACTGAAACTCCCTTCTCTGTCAAGTTGACACACGAAACCAGCCAGTACAGATAGATAGATAGAAAATAACATTTTTTTTCTGAATTCTAAAATAAGGATGCATTTGCTTTTATTACTTTTTAAATATCTTGGTAAATTGAGAGAATGGCTAAGTACGAGAACACACTAGGCAAGGGCTCAATCATGGGTCCATATATGCGGTCTTCTCCTTACTTCGTATTATGAAACAGGGACTCACTAAGTTGCTTAGGCTGGCCTTGAGTGCCCTTTATTACCAGACAGGCCAATTAACCTGCCACGTCCCTGCCGCAGCCTCTGAAGTAGCTTGGCTCACAGGCCTGCAAAGCCATTTAGATCTGAGAGATTTTCTAAAGTGTCCAAACAGACTAACAAAGTCAGGAAGCTGAACTTAACTAACAGAGCAAATATCCTGTAACTTTCAAGTTTTCTGATACAAGCAATCCATAGCTGCACTGGGCCAGCAGCTAAGTCACTGTGAGCCTCTAATGATGCACTGGCCCAGTTAAACCCATACCCTTCTCCACTGACACTGGCTCCCAGGAAGTGCCAGACGCTCATAACTCCCTAGAGAACTCCCAGCTTATTCAATCCTCCCCACAAGATGTCTTACTGGAAAAATTATTTTCTCTATAAATCCTATCTAAAATCTTAATAGATTCGAAGCGCTCTTAAATGCCCCCCCCCCCCCTCCCATGGCTGCCTGAAGGTTTCCCATATATGCACCCGCCTAGCACTTTAAAGAAGTTCTGATGAGAAGGTGGTTTTCTGGTAATAAGAAACTTTCAGAAATGCATCGACTCTCTAAAGCAAAGTTGTGTTTTCCTTCTGTGGGATGTGGGTGACTTTGGAATGATGCTTACCTTTACCCTTCATGGGCTCACTGAAAGCCTAGGTCTCCTTCTCACAGCAGATCTACTACATGAGTCATTGTATACCAAAAACTTAGACAAGGGGCGTTCCGGAGGCCCAGGCCCTGGGACTAAGACTGAGCTGGAGTCACAGATTCTCCCTGTGAAGAGCACTGTCAAGGACTTGCTACTCCTGCCTAGATGAACAGGCACTGCTGGGCCCAAGGGAATGGAAATGTACAGACAGCTACATACTGCACGCCACTGATGACTGAGTTTAATATCCTGCATGTTTTAAACCCTCGGAGTCATTTATGCCTTCCTACTGTTTGCATGGTTTGGTGGATGACTCCTCAAATATTCACTGATTGGGTTGCCTCACACCGGATGATATTCTCTAGATCCATCCATTTCCCTAAGAATTTCATGAATTCGTTGTTTTTAATAGCTGAGTAGTACTCCATTATGTAGATGTACCACATTTTCTGTATCCATTCCTCTGTTGAGGGACATCTGTGTTGTTTCCAGTTTCTGGCTATTATAAATAAGGCTGCTATGAACATAGTGGAGGATGTATCCTTATTACATGTTGGAGCATCTTCTGGATATATGCCCAGGAGTGGTATGGCTGGGTCCTCCAGTAGAACTATGACCAATTTCCCGACGAACCACCAAACTGATTTCCAGAGTGGTTGTATCAGCTTGCAGTCCCACCAGCAATGAAGGAGTGTTCCTCTTTCTCCACAATCTTGCCAGCATCTGCTGTCACCTGAGTTTTTGATCTTAGCCATTCTGACTGGTGTGAGATGGAATCTCAGGGTTGTTTTGATTTGCATTTCCCGATGACTAAGGATATTGAACATTTCTTTAGGTGCTTCTCAGCCATTTGGGATATAGCTATCACCTGAGAGGCTCTGACAGTGCCCAACTAATACCAAAGTAGAGGCTCACAGTCATCCATTGGACTGAGTACAGGGTCCCCAATGAAGGAGCTAGAAAAAGGATCCAAGAAGCTGAAGGGTTTGCAGCCCCTTAGAGCGAACAACAATATGAACTAACTAGTACCCTCAGAGCTCCCAGGGACTAAACCACCAACCAAAGAGTACACATGGTGGGACTCATGGTTCCAACAGCATATGTATAGCAGAGAATGGCCTAGTGGATCATCAATGGGAGGAGAGGCCCTTGGCCCTGTGAAGGTTCTATGCCCCAGTGTAGGGGAATGCCAGGGCCAGGAAGCCGGAGAGGGTAGGTTGATGAGCAAAGGGCAGTGGTGGGACAGGTTTTGTTTGTTTGTTTGTCTGTTTTTTCCCCGGAGGGAAAATTGGGAAAAGGAGATATCATTTGAAATGTAAATAAAGAAAATATCTAATAAAAATAAGTAAATAAAATAAAATAAATATTCATTGTTTGCTACATTCTAAATACTTAGTTCCCAAATGAAAATAAGGACACGGCTAGGGTCATAGAGAGTCACCTACACACACAGAAAACACATGTGCAGAAATATGCTCTGTTGCCCTTAGGCAACTGTCTGCCTCCACTGCAGCTCATACAGAACACTCAGGTGTTACAGCTCTTTCATAACATCCAAGAATGCATTAGCCAAGGCTGGCTTGGGTTTGTTTTTTTTTTTTTAAGCTCATTATGATTCAAGCAAATTAATGATATCACACAGCATGTGTGGTGCGACAACACCAATCACGGAGAAGCATTAAAGCCCCTCTCTGCTCCAGCATAACTCATCCTGAACTTTACTACCAGATCCAACTAAAGGTCAAACCATATATGATGACATAGATTCAGAAAATACATTATATCACTGTCGAACATGGATTGAAATGAAGGTGGCTAATTTTAAAATGGAGGTAATTTAAAAATTATAAATAATGGAAAACGTCTTCATTACCAAGTATAAGAAGTGAAGCTTTACAATCGATTGCCAGTAGCAATTTAGCCACCTCGCTAAATTTAGCCACACACACACAGACACACGCGCACACACACACACACGCTTACTGCTAACACTTTTAGTGTGACATTAATGTTTCTCATATTCTTCAATATATATTCAATGAACATCATTCTAGTCAGGGACCAAACAAGGTCAGAAATGGCTATATGATAAATTACAAACCTTAACCACTTTTGAACAGACTTAAATGTACGAGTCATCTAAAAGCCATTTAGCTTGACAGAGGAATGGTAACGAACTAGACAAACTAATAAGAACTGTATATTAATCTGTCCCATTCCATGGTAAAAGGCCACCATCTTAACAAGCAGTAACTGAAACGGGGATTCCGGGCATGCATGACTGGAGAGAGTAAAAAAGAATTATCTATTAAAGGCTGTATAAGCAATAAATACTTGCTAATTTATGCCAATGCTTTATAAGCATAGGAGGTTTTATTAAAGACTTGATTAGAGCCATAGCACAGAGACCATTGAAATGCTGTTTTACCATTGTTGACACTGAAAGTAACTACAAAGAGGTGAATTCGGGTGCTTGCTGCTTTATTTGTTGGATCGCTGGTTGGTTTTTCAGGACGGCTGAAGTGCCCATCTTCAGGATCTACTTGTATAAACATGGATCAAGGCTGACAGGCTTTTATGTAATTCTATTTCTTGAGGTGGCTGAGTCCCAGGCAGTGCTGCTGCTCTTCAAATTCCCCAAGAGACATCCGGAAACCAAGTTCCGGAAGGAAGGTGAGCTCATCTGATTCAATCAAATCAACAGCAATTCCCGCACGAAGAGGCCGAGGAGTCACCCTGCAGTGTGGGGCACTGACTGAACACCGAAGCAAGTGGCTTCTCCAGGAATGACTTGAAACTGACAAGTGACATTGACAAAATTGTCACCAACACGTCTAGTTCAGTAGTTCTCAAGGTTGGCCCTTCGGTCGTCAAAATGACATACCCAGGGAGCTCAGACACAATATAGACTCCTGATTTACCTTCCAGATTGGGGGCAACAGGCTCCCGAGGAAGGAAGCTGAGGAAGTCTTGAACAAACTGCCCAGTGGGCCCCAAAAGCGCGGAGAAGGCAAGAGGCCTTTCTTCAGAAAAACGTCTACACCAACACCACTGCCCCTTCACGACACTTACAGTCCATACGGTGATGCGCTATCCAGCGGGCAGCAGTACAGCATGTGCAAACTATTAGGAACACAGCGCTTTAAAATGTACATTTGGCTTGTCAGTAAATGTATGTGTGGGTATATGCATGGATAAATGAATGGAAACGCACAGGAACAGACAGGAAAACTAATGTTACCTGAAAAAAAAAAACCACCACCACCAACAACAACAACAAAAAACCTGATTCTTTTAGTGCTGGCTCAACAAATCCATTCACACCACTCTAAAAATCCCCAAAGGGCACCAAGTTTCTCACTGTCTACATATTTGGCCCATGTGATATTAACTTCTCAAATACATATCAAAGGAGACCAAAGGAAAAGAGGAAGCACGGGCTGGCTGATTCCAGGTTCTCTGAAACATCACAGCACTGCACCGCTTTTCATCGTGCATGGTTGTGCTGGCAGAGAACACCACTGTCCCTCGCACATCTGCTGCAAAAGGCGTTGCCTAGCAACAGCAATCAATGCTGGGTTTCCCCTTCACCATTTTCCTGAAGATTGAAACACTGCTCCAAGGTACTATTTGCAAACGCCTTCTGTTGACTGACCACATATGCTTGTTAATATTTCTCCTGGTTAACAAAAAACCTGAACTAAGAACCCTCGAAGGACAGTTAAGGAAGGTCCGGAACAGCACAGGGCGTTTTGGGATGTCTTTGATGAAGAGAAATTCTTTGACAGCTCATTGACTTTATCTGAGAGATGCTCTTTCATTCTGCCATTTTAAGAGCTGATTTCTGCTACCTCAAGGGAGATGAAAGCTGTTAGCATGAATTATCATTCTAAATGCAAATTTACAAGGGAGTTCCTTGAAACACAAAAAGCAAGTGATTTTCAGGAACATACTTAATACCCACCACGTGCATATCTTCGGCAATGCTCCTGTGTTGGTTACGCTCTTACCATTACCAAAACTTCTCAATAATGTAATGATTCCAATGATGTCACAATATGTAATTACTAAGACATAAAATAGTTAAGATATAAACGCGGATGGTAAAATCACACAGAAAATAGAACATTCACTGAGCGATGGAAGGAAAGGGAAACTGAATCAGGGAAGTAAACCACAGTGTTTAAATAAGGTATGGCAATATGTCTTCATGATCAATGCTTCACTCGTAAACAAGAGAGAGAACTGGAAAGTGTGTGCCTCCGTTCCTTCTCCTGTCACTGTAGGCCCAAGTAAATGTAAGGCCTCCACTCGCTTACAGGTCAAGAATGCAGCCCATTATGGCAGGGAAATCTAGACAGCAGAAGCGTGATGTGCCAGCCACACCCAGCTCACCAGCAGAATGCACAGGGCCACAAATGCTTACTGCTGCTGCCTTCCTTGCCAAGCTGGTCCCAGGAAATGACATCACACCATAGCAGGAAGATCTTTTCTTCTCATTTCACCCAACCAGGGTGATACGAACCCAAGAGATTATTATTCAGCAAGATAAATGGATGATATTTAGTCCTTTGTGAATATTGTGATGTGAAAGAAACTGGAAGGAGACATGCTAAGGAGTATAATGTTGAAAGCAAATAACACTTATTTGCACTTACGTGTGGCAGCTGAGAGGATGGGAAAGACGGAAGGAAGAAATTAAGAAAGAAGAAAGAAAGGAAGGAGAGAGGGAAGGGGAAGGGGGGGGAGGAAGGATGGAAATCTTATACCAACAGAGAGAAGAATGATGGTTGTCCAGAGGTCGGAGGAGGGGTAACTGACAGATAAGGAGCACAGGGAGACTATAATGGGCAACATTTAACTATATATTTCAAACAGCTAGTGGAGAAGATTTTAAATGATTCCAACACTAGAAAATGGCAAAGGCTTGAAGGGACGACCAAAGTAAAAGCCCTGATCTGAATCTTACACATTATAAACCTAAAGAGAGATCACACTGTGTTTCTTAATATTTACAATTATAATATTTCAATTAAAAAGTAAGTTAATGGGGCAGAAGAGATGGCTCAGAATTTTGATCTATAGCACCAGCATACACGTCAAGTGGATATGGAAGCCCAACTGTAATCCCAGCATTGGGAAAATAGAAAAGGGGCATCCCTAGAGCAAGCTGGCTAGCTAGACTTGCCAAACCAGTGAGTTCTGGGCTCAAGTAAAGGACCCTGTCCCTGGAGAGCAACCGAGGATGACACCTCTGGGTTCCAAACATATGTATACCCATGTCAAAGTGTAACTGCACACCAGTCATGACCACACACATACAACAACAATAACAAATTACAGTTGAAGAAGTAGGTCAACAGTGGAGTATTTGCTTAACATACAGGAAGTACTGGATATTATATTTAGTATAGTGAATAAGTAAGTGTACAAATACATACATAAATAAAATAACATCATACATACCACAAAAAAAAAATCTTAAGGCTAATAAGTGAAATCAGCCATTTTGAAGATGCTGGGTAATAGTAACAAACACATTCCAAAGGACATGAGAGCTGTCTTAGGTTTTGTTTTTTGGTTTTTTTTTTTTTTAATTATTTTTATTGTGGGGATAAGACACCATGAGCAAGGAAACTTATGGAAGTATCTAATTGGGCTTCTGGCCCCAAGGGTTGTAGTTCAGGATTGCAGAGTGAGGCACAGAGGTAGGCAGCTGGAGCAGCAGTTGAGAGCTCACTCTTGATCCAGAGAGAGAATACAGGGAAATGGCTGGAGCCTAGCCCTTTAAAACCTTAAAGCCTGCATCTAGTGGCATACCTCCAATGAGGCCACACTTCCAATTCCTCCCGAAACACCTCCACCAGCTGGGGACCAAGTATTCAAACATGTGAAGCTATGGGAGGCAGAAATAGCTGTTTTTAGGCCCCGAGCCTCCGCATAGGCTGAACAAGGTCAATAGGCCCATCAACTCCCTGACTTGGTCCCTACTGTGCATCAAGACCAGGATAGGAGCCCTGTCCAAAGGCCAAGATGAGTCCTACACAGATGTAGTCCATGGGGTCCACTTCCTGCAGCTGGTACTCTTCCCAGGATGCCTAGGAGCCTAGTTCAATGGCTACCAGCTTTGCATAAACCACAGCTCTAACCCAGCCTATGAATAAAACATGCCGCCCCAGTCCTGCTAACTTCGCTTACTGAACACAGTGATTCGCTTCTTTCACATTAACGTTTCTAGATCCTGTTTCTCTTCCAATGTATCACCAGTTGCCTTTCTGACCTGGCTACTAGAACCAGCCTGTAGGTGACGTGGATCAACAAAAGCTTTGTGCTGATGGTACCAGCAGTGAAAGACAGCCAAGGTTTCATCTCTCACTCACTGTTTCTCAATCCATCAAACTTGTTTTTCCTTCTCCAGAGATGCGACAGTGTTAATCTAACGGAAGCCGGATCATCATAATACAAGACAAGGGCCGGATCCTGAAACCCATTTTATTTCTCATCCTAGACCTCAAATCAGAAGGAAATACTCTAAGTTTTAAAAGATTTATCTAGTATAAGAACATATCACCCGCTGTGTACACACTAACAACACCATATTCAATTATCTATGCCATTTCCCACTATCTATTAAATTTAAATCCATAGATATGGTTCACCTCTTTTCTTTTCAGAAATATTTTCACATCTCCTAAATGCTTTGGATGGTTTTCTTCCTCATTCAAATTAAGACGCAGTGTTTTACCAGTTACCGCAAAAGCTGCATGCATGCAGAAGAGAGGCTTATGATGATGAGCTATACAATTACTCGCTGCTATGCAGCATGCTGAAGCTTCATCTGAAAAAACATCTTCATTTCCAATGGAGATTGGGACAGTAAGAAAATGGTTTCACAAGCCAGGCACTAAATTCATCTCTGTTTGCACGGTCTATGTGTATTGTCATGGGACAGGTGCAGGAAAATATAAGACATAAATATTTAAAATACAACTGAGCTACTGGGAAGTCAATGGCAAAGAAAAACATCAAGGCAGGATTTCGTGCACATATTTAAATACATAAATTACTTTAAGATTATCAAAAAGCAGCATCACTCCACTTTGTTTCATTCGACGCTATTGCCATGCAACAGCACTGTATTTTTTTTTTCTTAATTAGAAACTATTTGTAAAATGTCACACAATAGTAAATCCATCAGTGCTCTAATGGAAGCCATCAGTAATGAGTAGAAACAGTTTTACACTTAAGAAAAAAATCTTGATCCCTTTGTTTCCACCCATAAATTACCTGCATCACTCGGTGTAGACTTTCAGCCTTGTCCTCACACAATCAAGACTCGTCACAGTTTACCTGATGAAGTAAAGTCCAAAGGCTAACTGGCTCTGGTCCATAAGGCTACAGGCTTCTTTTCATGGTTTTAAATTAAAACAAGTGTGTCTGTGTGTGTGTGTGTGTGTGTGTGTGTGTGTGTGTGTGTGTGTATGTGTATGCTTAAAAAAGAAAAATATAATTACATCATTTCCCTTCCTCCCCCAACCTCTCCATGCACACTACCCACCCTAGCTTTTCACTGGAGACAACCTGACTAACCTGAGGACCCTCAGCTTCAAGGTTGACAACACGTGTTTTAAGACCAGAGTGAGCACGCCTAGACTTTGCCCAGACTGGGAGGTCTGAGAACAAATTCCCGCATGAAATGGAGACTCCAAGAGACTCCATCTAATGAATCTGAACAACCGTGAATTGGAATCCCAAAGTACAAAACAGTCAATGAGAACTCAGCTCAAACACCAACATGAAGAAGAACGCGGGATAGTCGATGCTCTTGTCACTGAAAAGGAGGAGCCGCAAACTCAACCTGGACCAAACGCTGGTCTAGAAGACACTGCTGCAATGAAGAAGAAAGAGCTGCATCACAGGGGGAAAAAACCTCAGGGTGCTGGGCCAAAAACAAACAAAATGGTGGTGGGGGCCGAAGCTGGCTCAATTTACATAAAATTAAAATCATACCAAAATAAACCAAATACCAATGGCAATTCATACAGGAAAGAACTGCACAGCAAACCAAACAAATGAAACTTAGAACAGCGGTGGTCACTGGGCAGAAATGAAGAAAAAAAGGACATAAAGGTGGAAATACAGCATCTGGAGGGCGGAGGGCGGCGGGCGGCACAGACACTTTTACCAGCTGTTATGTGTGACCTGGGGTGAAGGCAGTGCTCAATGTGTTGCAAGGTTTAAAGAAAAGTTTGGTTTCTTTGTCTCCCCCCACCCTCTACAAAAGGAGTTACACTCACGGCTATGCTAACGGTAGCCATGATGTCACCGAGTACTGCAGCAGCACACACGTGTCAAAAAGAGAAATCACACATGTCGGGAACATCACAGAAAACTCCACCCATGTGCTTCAAGTTACAGAGGATGCAAAGGGGTAAAGGGCCGGGACCCCAAACAGCCATTCTTGGATGCCCCGTTGGCTTGTTTATCTATAATAAAAGCTAAGCCTCAGCTACGTAAGTGGCTGTGTGTGTGTGTGTGTGTGTGTGTGTGTGTTTGAGTGTTTATTTGTTTGTTTGTTTGATTGTTTGTTTCTCTCACCAGCTCTGCTTATTCAATTCCAGGTCTAATGATATCTGTCAACACAATTTCTGGCATAAATGCCTTCAAGCCTTCCCTATATGAACTCTGAATGTCCCCAAGCAGATACAGAGAACTAGATATAGAGATACAGATAGAGAGGAACTAGCTCTAATCTGAAATGCTTGAGGCTAGGATGCTTTGGTATTTCAGAATTTTTCAGATTTGGAGATTTTTGCCCAGACTTTACAAGTTGTATATATATAATCAATCCAAAAATTTGAAATCTCAGGACCAGATGTGGTGATGCACACTTACAATGCCATGGCCGAGGCAAAAGGATTGCCACAAGTTTGAGGCCAGCCTGGGCTATATAGAAAATCCTTAGATCAAAATAGACAGACAGACAGACAGACAGACAGACAGACAGAGGTCTGAAATACTTTGAAATATGAATCTTTGAACCTCTTTGAGTACTCGGAAAGTCCTAGGCTTTGGAGGATTTTGGATTTGAGAAGTTTAACTGGTACCTACTTCCACATCTGCCATCTACGCTTCCACAGCTACCCTGTCTCACCATTCACGGCAGAGGCTCTTCTGCTGTTGTGATTGTTGTGATGTCTGGGTTGGCGGGACAGATGGGCAGATCTGCTGCAGGATGAATATTTGCCAACAATCGGAAGGGTGTAAAAGTAAGTCTCAGAGAAACTCAAAGACAGGCACGGGGAGCTTAACAAACAGTTAAAACATTCACTGCTGGAAAGAGAAACTGCCACAGTATCATAGTGCGAAGTCAGAACTACTCAGAAAACGAAAGCCAACACACACTGTTAATGTTAATTCCCACTTACAATAAATCATACTAGGATTGGACTATGAATAGGTATTATGCTCACATTTATCCAATTCTCTACTTTAGACATGCACAGATTATTGGTTTCTACTGTCGAGTCTATCATAGAGAAAGGCTACAATATAGACCCCCATTCAATAAGAAATATGCTGAATTTGGAAACCAAACTTGGGGTTTGGACCACTGTGCCTTTTTTTTTTTTTTTCTGGTTTTTTGTTGTTGTTGTTGTTTTTCAAGACAGGGTTTCTCTGTGTAGCCCTGGCTGTCCTGAAACTCACTCTGTAGACGAGGCTGGCCTTGAACTCAGAAATCCGCCTGCCTCTGCCTCCCAAGTGCTGGGATTAAAGGCATGCGCCACCACCGCCCGGCCACCACTTTGCCTTATTAGTGGCACAATGTATTGAGCAAATACCTGGATTTCTCAGTTTCTCTCTCATTTGTAAATAGAATTAAAAAAAAAAAAAAAGATTCACAACGTTCTTATAAGAATTCTATAAAATCCACAAAAAGTTCTCAAAAAAGAATATTAATCAAATAGTAGGTTCTTCATGGCTCTGAGTTTGCTTAGTTAATCATTACTCCCTTCAAAAAAGACTCAAGCATGACTCAGATTTAGGGTCAAGCTAACAACCTGAACATCTACAGTTGTGTACAGTCACACTTGGGCAACAAGGTGATCTGAAAGAAGGCAACCTAATGTGTGCTGTGTTATCTAGATGGGAAGGAATGGTTCCCTACAGTGATGATCATGACGCTGATGGTGAATCACACGTGCTTTCACATCTAATCTGAGAGCTACTGCATGTGTTTCTTTACTACACAGTTAAATCGTATCCTTCATGTCACTGGGCTGTCACTTAGTATTCACCTCCTGCCTTTTTCTTTCTTCTTACTGTTGATATTATAATTTAATATATCATTCATGTCTTCCCATTCCTCCCTGCAACCCTTACATGTATGCACCGTGCTCTCCATCAAATTCATAACCTCTTTTTCATTACTGTTGTTAGATGCATATATGTACATAAATATATATTCCTAAATATAATACTCAGTCTTTATAAATTACTTGTATGTAGGTTATAAGGGCTGATCATTTGGTACTAGACAACCAATCAGTGTGCTCTTCCCAGGGGAAGAGAATTTCTCTTGCTCTCAGCATTCCTCAGTTCCTGTAGTTCTTTGTGCAGGGCTGTGGCTTCATGGGCTCCCCCGACCCAGTTTGACCCGTCTACTGCTGTTGAGCTTGTTCGGCTCATGGTTAGGCAATCATGTTGCTGAGACTTTATGGGTGTAGCCTCGGACACTCTTAAGGGACACCGTCTCACAGCAAACTCCCTGGTCCTCTGGCTCTTACGATCTTCCCATCCCATCTTCCACAACGCTCCCTGGCCTTAAGCGTGCGTTTGTTTTGCAGGTGAGCCCATTGGCACTGGGCTCTGCAGCTGTACAACTCCCTCTGGCCGGGCTGTTGGCTTCCTTTGCCTACCATGACTGCTTTGTAAGGCTCTTCCCAGCAGTCTCTGACAACAATAAAAGAGGCACAGGGCTCTCAGCCCTCTACCCAACTTCTCTGGTTCCTGGCAGAGGAAGAAAACAGAGGTCAACCGGAGAAAGAGTGCTTGCAGCCAAGGCAGTGGCCATGGGTAATCCCCGCAGATGGACAATGGGCTATGGCAGGGAAGTAAAGGTGGGGAGCTCTCAGGTCAATTACAGGGACCCATCCTGAAAACATTCAGGCCTTTCAAATCGACACAAATTAGTTCCCTGTCTCTGCACCTCCTCCCTGAGGAGGCGTGCCCATTTAAAGTATCTGATCACTCTGTCTTTGTGTGGGAGTACAGAAGAAAGAACCACAGTCACAGAACATCAGTGGCCCTTGCTTCTCTGACAGACTTGCCAATCTTATCTGCAGGTCACTTTATGGGCTCTGTGCTCCGAGTGTTTGCTTCTTCTGAAGTGACATGCAGAGCTGGGAGAGAGAGAGAGAGAGAGAGAGAGAGAGAGAGAGAGAGAGAGAGAGAGAGTGAGGGAGTGTTTGTGGGGGGGAGGTGCTGAATTTTCCTTTAGAAATACAAAAACACCAGCAACTTTAACATATTAGAATAGCTAAATTCTATAATTTCATTTGACGAATATAATCATAACATTCAGTTTGAGTAGTTTCACAAAATTAGTTTTGATTGTCATCTGAAATTTTATTTTGGTTTTACATCCCATGTGTGAGAGGATTTAAAACATTTTATTTCCAAATCACTCTTTCAAACACCTATCATTAATAACACAGGATCTTTTTGTACGCAGAATATACAAGACAGCTTTCTTCTCACAGTGCTGAGACAGAATAACCACATCAACAAATGCACAAGCGGCACCTTTAAAATAAAATACTAAGTCCTTTAAAGAGAGGATAATGGAGATACAATGGGATCTTTCTGGAACCTTCATATCCAAGCTCCCAAAGCAGAGGAAACAGATGTTCCAAGGGGCCTGTTCTGAAAACCAACAATGGATGTAAGAGGATCAGATGGAAGTTGGACATGGCTTGGGCTGGTGATGGCATGAGACGGAAAGTGACGCAGAGAAATGCTAGTGCTGAAGAAATGGGGGATCAAGTTTTATTCTAAGCGTAAAAGAGAATAAAGAATCTAAGAGAAGCAGAGATGTAACCAAATTCAGACTTCAAAAGATCCCATAGTGTCTCCATTACTTCCCTGAGAAGCCAGCAGAGCAAGAAGGGAAAGAGAGGAGAAGCTTCGTGGCCTATCAAGGAGCAGACAAGGCTACCTTGGATGGTGGTGCTGTAAAGGCTGTGCCCATCTTCCACATTAGAGGAAATGTCAGTTTCTCTTTGGTTTAGTACCAGTGATACTTTTCTTTCAAGTCTAGCCAAGAGTTTGAAGGGTGGGTAAGAGTCATATTATTGTGGTAGTGTGAATGAGACTAGGCTCCTAGACTTCACTGTTTGTTCTTGGTTGCTACTGTTTAGGAAGGATTAGGAGGTGTTGGCACTGGGGGTGTGCTTTGAGGTTTCAAAAGTCCATGACAGCTGGGCAGTGGTGGCGCATGCCTTTAATCCCAGCACTTGGGAGGCAGAGGTAGGGGGATTTCTGAGTTCGAGGCCAGCCTGGTCTATAGAGTGAGTTCCAGGACAGCCAGGGCTACACAGAGAAACCCTATCTCAAAAAAACAAAAAAGAATGGGTAAACAGGAATCTATCTTTCTGTATTGTCACTGTTTCAAGTTTTAGCTTTTTTTTCCTTTGTGTAAGTGTGTGTGGTATGCACACGTTATAGATTTGGTCTTATTCTTGTATTATGTTAATTGGGTTCCAAAAATTGCAAAAGAATCCACATGTAAGATGCTGAAGAAAATAAAGTTGCCAGTGGCAAGAGGTGAGACTTTAGGGTTTGTAGGCAAGAGGATCGAGAGAGGAGGAAGGATTTAGAACCACTATGCTGGGAAATGAGTAAGGTCTAGGCCTGAGAGATGCAGAAGAGAAAGCATAGCAATTATGTAAGAACTGAGAAGATCAACCCCCTTTCCCCCTGCATTGGATCTAGGGCAGTAAAAATGGAATATAGGTTTTAATAAGTAATAACTCAGGAACATGGGAGGGGAGGTATTAGCCATGTGAAGATTTTGGAGTGGCCAAACCATTGAGCTGTTTAAGGCATATTAAATTTTAAGGGTTTTGTGTGTGTGTGTGTGTGTATGTGTGTGTGTGTATTGGGGCAGGTAGTGAGGAACACACTGCTGCAGCTGCCAGTTAGATTTAAGGGGGATTAATTGGCAACTGCAGCACACACGTGTGAACATTCAAGCAAGGACACTACTAAAGACAGAACCCACTGCATGCTGGGCACCCGTCTACTTCTGACGTGGATACCCAGCCATCTGTCTCCTATTTCTTTATAAATGTTGATGTGTGGTTTTATCTGATTCCTCAAGCTGGTCTCAAACTTGCAATCTTCCTGTCTCAGCCTTCCGAGGCTGCAGGCATTTGCCACTAGGTTTAGCTAGTTTTAATGTTTAATCTGCCGTGGATACATGCGGGGTGCTGTGAAGGCCCATCCAGAAAGCAGTAGATGTGCGAGAGAAGTCAAGGTGTTCTTGCTCGAGGGCAATGTAATGGATCAGCCGCAGCCGTGCCACCGTCACAACGCAGAGACTGCGTTGCATGCAACAGCTATAAACGCCACATCAAAAATCAATTTCTGGTTATTACTAAGATGTCCATGCACCGGGCACTGATACACAGAGAACAGAAATCACTGCATTCTTTAAGATTGAAGAGGGGGATACCAAAACAGGATCATGAGCTGCTTCCCGGTGTACCAGAGACGACATCCGGCACATATCAAAGCAGCCTTCGTCATCTGGGGCCGCAGTTGCTCATCAGATATACCCCTGGACACCCCAAGCATGGCATGAGTGACAACGGCTGTTTGTTATACAAATCTGTACAGATGACACCCAGGTCTAATGCCAACAACCTGCCATAGCAAATCAATTGTTTTCAAAAGGAAGGATAAGCCTGATGTTTATTTTGTGTTAAGGAGAAAAAAAAGGAAAGGGTGACATTAAAATCCTTACGACCTGGCTTAGTTCTTCCTTGGAAGCGCTGGGCAGGTTTTATTGAATTTAACCTAATTTTGCTATGGTGACAGTTCTATCATGAGACATTGTAGAAGAAACAGCATCTGTGTAATTGTTCTTATCCAGCATTTTGTCTTGGAGATTGACCAAAACGCCACAGCTTTTAGTGCCAATGAGAATATGCACATACACGTACACACATGTACACATATACCCTACAGTTCACGCATGATTAGGATGTATCTTTACAATAAATCCAAAGCGTGACATAGAGCCTACTCAGCACTTAGAGGGTTAATGGATGAAGTGGATCACTAGACTGAAAATAAAAATCACTAGTAAGAGAAAAAAAGCAACATCAAGAGAATTAGGTGGCACGTAACACTGTAACCACTGAGAATTCTCAACAGTAAAATAAAGGCTGGTAGCCCCTGCGTTTTCATTAGTTTGCCAGTAACACTGGATGCAGCGTGAATTATAATGAAGCAGAACGCAGCAGCAGGCCCTTTAGAGAGCATATACAGAACAGATAGAGGCACTCCCGTTCTCATGGCCACAGACACTGGCCAGTCCATGCCACCGTGCCCTCTGAACTTTAGTAAACTTGAGGTATGTCATACGGGAAAATATTTCATTAACCTGCATGCTAAGAACTGCTCAATAGCTAACACAGCAAGCTACGGCAGGCCATAAACATACAGAACAGAATATAGAATGACATAAATCAGTTAAAATGTTTGCAATAAGCCCTCATAACTACATGATTTGAAACTAGAAAATGTTTCCTATGGTTCATTTCAACAGAAGTAAAACCTCTGGGAGAAACCTAGGGTGCCAATCCACTTTAACAGGACAGAGTGACATGGAAAGAAAGACAGAAAATGATGGCAGGACATTGGGACACATCTCACAACACAGCCAGTCATCTCTGCATTCAATTTCTAACTTAGTGTCAAAATAGTACGTCTTCTGGACAACGTAGGTTGCAAAGAAAAAAACGAAACAGACAAAAAGCCACGAGCATCTTGCCAGCGGACCTGCCCTAAGTACAAAGCGGGGGATAAAAGAAGTCAGGAATGAACCTGGCTTTACCCATGGCAATTTTAGTGTCTCATGCAATATGCTAATTTCTGCCATCATAACCCTAAATTTAAGCCTTTCTAGTCCACCAGAACTGAAGAATTGTTCTCAGTTTCTACTACAGAGCATTGCCTTCTAGCCATATAATGAGGTCTATCCCATGTTTATAAGAGTTACTTACTATCAAGAAGTTGGCATTAGAAAACTCAACCCCCAGACTGGAGAGATGGTTCAGGGGTTAAGAGCACCGACTGCTCTTCCGAAGGTCCTGAGTTCAAATCCCAGCAACCACATGGTGGCTCACAACCATGGGAAACGAGATCTGATGCCCTCTTCTGGAGTGTCTGAAGACAGCTACAGTGTACCTACATATAATAGATAGATAGATAGATAGATAGATAGATAGATAGATAGATAGATA
>JADRCD010238472.1:17558-20058 GCA_019843815.1 Montemys delectorum
GATAGATAGATAGATAGATAGATAGATAGATAGATAGATAGATAGATCTATTTTCTGGACTGCCAGAAGATACAACCAGAGATACCCAACCCCTGGTCTGCATATGTCTCTTTCTATCCCAGACGTCAACTTGAGTTTCTCTCGTGAAACTGTAAAATCCTTCCCCTCCCACCACCCCCTGAGACAGGGTTTCTCTGTGTAGCCCTTGGCTGTCCTGGAACTCACTCTGTAGACCAGGCTGGCCTCGAACTCAGAAATCCGCCTGCCTCTGCCTCCCAAGTGCTGGTACTAAAGGCATGTGCCACCACAGCCCGGCTATAAAATTCTTAAACAGGAGAATTCTGGGAAAAAAGGGCTTGGGTGGTTCACACTACAGCTGTGTAATCCAGAACAAGAGCCACAGCCAAGGTGTAGTTTAATAAAGAGTTGAAATTTCTTATTTAATGTAATGATATTTTAATAGCCACATGGTTTTGGGCTATCACATTGGAATGGAAGCAAGGTATAAAACACTTCACCATGACAGAACGCCCTACTCTGCAGACCAGAGGAGAGGCTTGTCAGAACTGGATATCTGCACTTCTGAAAATTCCAGGAATATAAAATCTTGCACTGCAAGGGCACATGAGACACAGTATCCAAGTCGTGTCCAGGGCCTTAAAGATTATAACAAGGCTATCAGGGCCATCAAAATGCATTACATTCTTGATAAAGAAGTGCAGCTGAGGATCACGATTGTATTTACAGTAAACGACGATGTGTAGCCAAAACTGCATGGCTGATGCTTAAAGGCAGGTCTCTCGCTCAGTATGAATGAATGAAGACCTACGTTCAATACCCAACAATGGACAATAATAACTAACAACCACAAAACAGCAGCGAGCCGCACACGTGCCTCTTAAATTAAAAGTGAAGAGAAAAACTAAAAGAATGTTAAAGTCTCTAGAAATTACAGGTCACTTAGAAATACAGCAAGACCATGCCATCCTGTGAATCTGTAGCATCTTCCTCCAAGCCCTTCTAATCACAGGCATTATGCGCAGTCTGAGGCACACTGTGGGGTAACAGAAGAGAGTGGAGTGTAGCATGGGGGTGGGGTGAGGGGAAGTTAGGGTGTTAGGGTATGTCCTCAAAGGCAGCTGTAAGAGCCTAGTATCTTCCCCCTTCCTCTTTTTGCTCCTTGGAAACCACGGGGTAAGTAATTTTTCCTCACCACACAACCTCCATTAGGCATTGTCTCTTCAAAACCGACAAGCAATGAGACCAGTCAGCAAGACGGCTCAGCGGGCAAAGAAAGGCCCTTGCCATCAAGGCTGATAACCTGAGCTCAGTCTCCAGGATAGAATGAGAGAACCAACACCCCCAAGCTGTCTTCTAACCTCCACATGTACGCTTATAGAGTAGTAATAACAACAACAACAACAATAATAATAATAATAATAATAATAATAACAACAACAATAAAAAAGCTGGGCGGTGGTGGCACACGCCTTTAATCTTAGCACTTGGGAGGCAGAGGCAGGTGGATTTCTGAGTTCGAGGCCAGCCTGGTCTACAGAGTGAGTTCCAGGACAGCCAAGGCTACACAGAGAAACCCTGTCTCGGAAACAAACAAACAAATAAATAAAACAAGCAATGAGACCACCAAATTGTGAACCAGAGTCTCCAAGGCTCTGAAACAACATCAGCCTTTTCTCTTTATAAACAGACTGTCTAGGGGTGTTTGTTATAGCAACAGAAAGCTAAAAGAAACAAAGGCAGGCAGGAGACAAAGGCAGCAAGGGCTGCTACCAGGACCTCAGGCTCCTCCCTACTGAGGAGTTCCTCCACCCTGCTGGGTGCCCTCAGCTGTTACCACCTCTCTAGAAAAGCCATTAAGTTAACTTGCCAAGAAAAGAATGCATCACCTATAAACCAAGGAGGCTGTCACATTAACTCAACATCATCCCTGTATTTATCAACTTGTGTACGAATTCAATCTCTTAACATTAGCGTGAACACACACAGGGGGAAAAATGGTTTTCATCAAACACGTTAATTTTTATTGTGCCCCTGCGTTATCCGGAAGAACTCAGCCATAGCTCCCATCGTCGTCTCTGTCCACAAAAAGCTATGAGAGCCCATGCCATTTCTAGGGCGATGGGGACAGGCCCTCTTGAACACTTTCCTCTCTGCCCTGAGATAAAATGACCATCTTACCACCTGCTTCAGCATCTGATCAATGTGAGCTATGCATCTGTCAGGCAGCTGTGGCTGTCTGCTTCTATGTTTGTTTTCATTCCTGTAATGTAACCTATTGAAGGACACAGACACGCACTCCCCATCTTTCATGTCCCGTGTCTGATCAGGCATAGCCCTATGGGTGCCCAGTTACCAGTTACACTATATGAGTTTTAGATACAGGAAGGCTCTCCCCTACCCTGTCCTTGTAGAGAATGCTACTGGCACAAGAATACATTACTGTGGAAGTAGAAGGGAATTACGTGGCAGAAGGAATGGA
>JADRCD010238472.1:22558-29177 GCA_019843815.1 Montemys delectorum
TAATGCATAGACAAATGATACCTCAACGATATTCAAAATGCTGAAAGTTCAAGTTTTCTTTAATTCTGCAGCGGGGATGGGCATCTCTGTGTGGGCTCATCTCCGGGTGGCGGTCTGCCTTTTTGGCATTGCTGACTAACGCTTCTCATTTTCATACACTTCTCATTTTCATACACTTCTCATTCCCTTCTGGCCAAACCCACCAAGAAGCCTGACTGAGTAAAGTTCCTGACAGAATTTGGCAGCATCCAACTTTTCTTTTTCCTCTTTATCTCCAAATAAAATAAAGCTTGAAAAATAAGTACAAAAACTGGGAACAAGCCGGGCAGTGGTGGCGCATGCCTTTAATCCTAGGGCTTGGGAGGCAGAGGCAGGCGGGTTTCTGAGTTCGAGGCCAGCCTGGTCTACAGAGTGAATTCCAGGACAGCCAGGACTACACAGAGAAACCCTGTCTCGAAAAACCAAAAAAGAAAAAAAAATGGAAATAAAAATACTTGGGAATATGCAAGAATAAATAAATTGTATAGAGACACGGAGAAAAGACCCTAGGAAACTCGTCACATGCAAACAACATTCTGGAGAATGAAGCTAGCCAGAATTGGTCTCTCAAACTTCCAAAACAAAGTCTCTTAATTAGCACATAGCAATGAGAGATTGTTCATGGTTCCAGTGTATAGCGTGAAGGAACCATTTGCTGCTGGCGAGGTAGTTTGAGGTTAAAGGTCATGGTACCAAGGTGAACAATTACCATCCCAGGAACATGGCTTTCCCCCGACTTTCTGAATTTAATGTTAGACAGATCGTGGCACAGTGACTTTGTTAAGTCTGAAGTATGTATCTCAATTTTAAAGAAAAGCAACTTACCTTTTCAATTAAAACTCATGGATACTAGATTCTAAGTTGACTGCAGCCATACCACACCACGGGACAGATATGCGCAACATCTTTGGGGTGGGGAGCATGGAAAGGGTTTCTCTGTATAGCCCTGGCTGTCCTGGAACTCATTCTATAGATCAGGCTGGCCTCAAACTCAGAAAGCGGCCTGCCTCTGCCTCCCAAGTGCTGGGATTAAAGGTGTGCGCCGTCCCTGCCCAGCTCAACATCTTTTTTTTATTATTAATTGAAGCCTCCTCAAAGATTCAGTTAAGACTTTTCATGTAAACTAGGATATATTCTCCCAGACTGCCAGCAGTCGCTTCCCTCCACTGTTTTATATATAGGTCATGGAGATTTGTAGATAAGCCCATAACAGATTTACACATGGAAAGTTATATGTGCTTGTTTATTGAGCCCATTACTGGAACCATTATATAAGGGCAGAAAGGAGAAAGGGTAGGAAAGAGGGAGCCATAGAAACACACACACACACACACACACACACACACACACACACACACACACAAAGAATGCCAGCTATTTTTCAGATTTTGCCACTATGCCTAGTTATAAAACTCATAATTTAGGAAAGATTTGCTCCCACGGAAGTTCGTGGCCATGGAGGTTGTGTGGCAGAGGCAGGTCACATTTATCTGACCATGGACTGGGCGTGTGAAAAAGAGCGAGCAACCCCAGAGATTATGAAGCTGGAAATGTTAGCAAAGAGCAGATCTGAAGAGCGAGGGTGACAGGCAAGCTACTGTTTTAGCAATTTATTACCCAAATGAGAAAAGAGATGAAGGTCCTTCACCAATGACAAGATAACTTGTCGATGCATCAAATATAAGGGACCAGACTAAATTGAAGAGCAATCTTTTTAGCTATGCGGATACCAAATGGCTACATAATTAGAGGAGGGTCTCCACGTAATAACCTAAGGGACTTAGGGCCTTCACCTTCTTAAGAATGTGACACCACCTGTGCCCAGGATGAATTACACAGTGGTTTAGAAGTCTCATTCTACTCAGCATTAATATTGATGAGCTGTCCTGACTCAGGAGAGGAACGTGCTTAGAAAACAAAGGATTTATTTCCCCAATAACTAAAAGAGTATGTATTTTTAAAAAAAAAAAGGCAACAGATCAGGATATGACACTCACCAGGGCATAAGCACAGGAGGGGCCAGAGTGGGTAAATAGGGGCTGTTAATTTATTTGGATAAAAGGATCCTCTTGATGTTGGCACACAGAACAGTACAAATATCAGAGCAGCAGGCTCCAAATGAACATGTCAGGAAATACCCAAACCAAGACTGCCATTAAGGAGCTGTCAACAAAAGAAGCAGATCCTGCCCCGCCCACCCCCATCTCCAAAAGGTACTTGGTTAGCCCATAACTACTTAGCCTACAGTAATGACACCCTTTTCTCTCTCTATAAAAAGTCTGACATCAAAAAGATAGTCCAAATGGCATACGCACATGTAAAAGTGTACAGCAGCACAAGAACACGGGGCATTTTAAATATTGTACTGAACCAGGATAATATAAACTGTGACATGAAACTGAGACAGCAGTGAGCTGGATGCGGCTCTAGCTATACAAGTGAGCTTTTATGTGGAACAGGAGTACATATTCTTCTTTGAGACAGCCTCGTCAAGCCTATTTGAGTAGTCTGAGCTCTTGTTATAGTAGAAAAAAACCCCACACAAATTACGGTCCTTAGATTAAGTGAAGATCTAGCATATAACTTATGACAAGTTGATGTTTATACTCTGCATTATACACACACACACACACACACAAACACACACACACATCCATACACACGCATGGGCACGTACACATGCATACACACATATGTGCACACACACAGCCATGCACAGATTCATACACACACACACACACACATGCACATACACAGGCAAACACAGGCATGCATAGACACAGATACACACACACACACACCCATGCACACACATGGGCACATGAACATGCATGCATATATATGGGCACACACAAGCATGCACAAATTCACACACTCACACACAGGCATACGGACCCACATGGGCACACACAGGCATGCATAGACACAGACACATAGACTCTCAAACAAACACACATAGCCAGTGAACCTTGAAGCTCAATGTTCATAAATAAATTATATCAAATGAAAGAAGAATATCACCTGTTAGGTTCCCTGTCAGGGAGATTAATAGTATACCTATAATTATATTTAATATGTATATTAGTTCCACAAAGCTGCTGGATTTAACATCTTCCTTTTAAAGATACACAAAGCACAAAAAAGGTGCCATGCCTCCTCACACATTTTAAGTTCCTCAATTCCAACATTTACACTTTCGAATGCTATTATGCTACCTCATATGTAAACAAACGCATCACCATTTATTTCTTCAATCCGAAGGGGTTTTCTCCCCACAGAAAATAACAATGTATCTTTAGATTGCATATGAATATTAAATTACAAAGATCCTACCCTGTACTCCTAAATCCACTAATAGACCAAACTGTGTTCGTGGACAACTTCCTCATTAGGCCTGAAGGCTACAGGGGTAAACTCAGGTGGCTCCCGACCTGAGTGTGTCAGATGGCTTTGCAGTAAAGCCCAGAGGAACCGCGCTGAGAAACTGCCTGCTTGGTATAACAAATTACCCTGTGCTAGCCTCAAGTAGGAAATGGCATTTCAAAGTACAGGAGCAGCTTGGGACGAAGAAGTATCTCCGGTCCAGATCTCAAACGCCATGCGCGACATGGTTGAACCTCAAGTCTCATTTCTGTGATAAAATGCACGACCTTTTGCTTAGAACAACGCTTCCTGGAGAAAAGAGAACCTGCAGCAGCACACTGACTCTAAGAGCTTTCTAGTACTCTCACCAAAACTAATTCTGCTAGTGAGTTTGGGGGTTTTGTTTGATTATGGATTTTTTTTATGGTTTTGGGGTTTTTGTTTGTTTGTTTTAGGTTTTTGTTATTGTGGTGGTGGTAGTTTTGTTACCTTTCTAAAAGTGTATAGGTATGAAAAGAACTTGGCCAGCTGCTTTCTAGACTGGGCAAGTGACGTCAAGAGACACCAACACTTCAGTGGTTCATGAGAGGTGAGAACACACTCTTTCTGGCTTACATGGGAAAGAGCTTCGCTTTGAGCACAGCGGAGCCTGGGAAGCCGAGAGAGGAATCCCGATGAGGAGCTGGGGCCAAGCTGTTTCCCAAAACTACGAGGCAACCAAGGTACGGCTGGCACCCCAAAAGATGGAAGTTGATCATTTAACAATTTTATCCATACAGGTCCTGTGTACACACCGACGCCACACAATGAAACCACATCCTCGACACCCATTTAAGGTAAACTTCCCCACCCCCCCAAAAAAAAAGTTTCATAAAACTGAGCTCTGGACATGATTTTTGGATTCTGAAAAGATTTTATAAGATTTTAAATCTTTTGGGATCATCTCAAATTGCTTTTATTGCTAATTTGGAACATTCCCATATAGAGACTTTTTTTAAAAAACAAAGTAATTTCTGGAACATCAGGACATATAAATCTGGAAACTGAGTTCAGTCTAGTCTAACAAAAGATAGCCTTTTTTGCATGATACTGCGACAATACTTAGTGCTTGTCACTTCTCCCAGCAGCAGCCATGCATGGTGTGAAGCTGTTCCATCCTAAGGTAACGCACTAGGCCCTACTGTCCTGTGCTTCCAGAACAAGAGAACTAGCGGCCAACACTGAGAGCCAGAGTGTGACCCTGTCTGGCACGCCCCGGGGCTGAGCTGTGCATCTCTCACTCCTCGGCTTTGAGGTGCTTTTGTGAAGTTCGAATACAACCGTGAGCAAGCATGGAGACTATAAAACTCAATAAAACAGTGGGATTGGGAGGACTATCTAATCCTTTATATAGAACATAGAAAGGGCACAGTCAACCCCAAACTGATAATTATTCTATGCGTTAATTCATGGAAATTGCCTTGTATAAAACCCTATACAGTTGTTGTAGTTATTTTATGTTTTAATTTCTGGGATAAAAAATTTCCAAAAATAGGCTCCATAAAAAAATTTTATTTAAATTATATTTGATAATCAGGCCACGGCATGATAAAATGGCAGCCACATGCAAAACAGAGTTCCTCTTTCTCCTTAAAATAGAAGAAACATGCATGATCGCTCCTGTTCTTAAGTATTTCCCAAACTTGTTTGCTTACAAGTTAAAAAAATATATGCAGTTACATTGCCTACTGCACAGTCTTTTACTGCATTAGCTGTTTCTTAAAGGGAGAGGATGTTCTATGAGCTCACAAATTACATACACACACACACACAAACACACATACACATACATATCAACACACACAAACAAACATACACATACATATCAACACACACACACACACACACACACATACACATCAACATATACATCAACACACACAGACACACACATATACACATACACATCAATACACACAGACACAGACACACAAACACACACATACACATCAACACACAGACACAAACAGTCACACACACACATACACATCAACACACACAAACACACACACATTACACAGACACATACAGACACACAAACACATCAACACACACAGATACATACATACGCAGAGACACACATCAACACACAAACACATCGACACACGCGCACACACAGGTGAACTCATCCTTTTTACATTACATCTCTCATCTGCTTCGAGCACTTTCCCAGCCGGTGTTCATGTGGCACAATAAGATTCTTGAGTTCATTCGTAATTCTAAGAGCTTGCAGGATACATTCAAATGCATTCCTTTTTCCGCTTCTCCTATTACATACCATCCAAACTGTCTCAAAAATCCTATTATGAAATCTAAAATTCAAAACTCCTTCTGTATGTTCACGTCCTCCTCGGCCTTGACACTAATTCCAAGCCGTTGTCCCTCACACACTTGGAACACTCTCCGGTTTTTCTCACTCTGTGATAACTGTGGCTTCTCAGAAACTTCATTTTCATAGTCCAATACTCCCATCCTCAATATCCACTTGACAAATTTAGTTGTCATATTGTATCAACCTGCAGGAAACAAATGAGTCCAGAATATGATTTTTAGTGCATCGGAAGTGGTAGTGCTCAGCACAGACGATTCCCGCATAAGCCAGGTGTGAAGATGCAGAATGCTTGCTGCGCCTGAGAGGAAACTTCATTTCAAAAAGCAAATCTTGGCCACATTCAACAGATAAGTTCACAGGAAGACAGAAGGCGCCATTACATTTATATGGCACAGTGAACATGGAAATGCGGCCCACCAATTACATAGGCACTAGGACAATACATCAGCTAGTACACCGGCCAGACGGTAGACTCTGGCTCCATTTCCTAAGACATCTTTGGTGAATTTCAAATTCTCTCAAATAAAGCAAGGAGAAAATTAGTTTGGTGTAGATATCTGAAAGATGAGGAAGACATATATCGGGTTGTAACTACAGCCGTCCGGAATCTAACATTTAAAGGGCAATCATCCGCTGGGCAGTGGTGGCGCACGCCTTTAATCCCAGCACTTAGGAGGCAGAGGCAGGCAGATTTCTAAGTTCGAGGCCAGCCTGGTCTACAGAGTGGTTCTAGGACAGCCAGGGCTACACAGAGAAACTCTAGCTGGAAAAACAAAACAAAAAACAAAACAAACAAATAAAGGGCAATCACGTTCCAATGATACCAGCTTTACTGGACTGATAGAT
>JADRCD010238473.1:9140-34012 GCA_019843815.1 Montemys delectorum
TCTCTCTCTCTCTCTCTCTCCCTCCCTCCCTCCCTCCCTCTCTCTTTTCTGCTTGAGACAGTTCTCCAAGCAGTTCTATCTTGCTAATCTAAAAAATTCTCTGGATAGCTCATCTCCTGCATTGACTTCAGGTTTCCTTTTTATTATTTTATGAATCAACATCCCTTTACCCGAACCCCTTAATTCTTAGGAAACAGCAAGCACACATTTTCTTTTAACACTGCAAAAGAATTCAGAGCTCTGCCTGCCTCTATCAAGCATAGAGATAAGCTAGCTCAGTGGGACCCTGTCCTGAAATCACCATTTCTACCACACCTGGGTTTGTGTCCCAGGCTGACCTTGAACTTAAGAATCTGCATTCCTTTGTATCTTTCTGACAAGCTGGCTCATAATGTAGCTAGCTGTGTTCCTTTAGATTTGTGAAGCCACTCATAATTCACATTGCAGGTTTATATTTTGCATAGTTGAGAAATTATATATTTTCACACTCCAGTCTTTAGAGCTCTTTTCCACAGCCTTCACCATTTTGCTGAGACATTAGCCACACCTTCACCTCCTGGAATTGAACTAATTAAAATGAACATTCCTTGAAGGAGGAATGCAAAATATGTACATTATTAAACAAACAAACTTTATGCCTGTAGTAGCCATTGTGGAGGCCCACATCTGCCGGAGCTGTCTGTCCCAGAGGCAGGAATAGTGTCAATCAGTCCCCACCAAGGCCACGCTGTACCAGCAAGAAGTAAAGCTTGCTTTTAGTTGTCATTACAGAGTAATTTACTAGAAGATTGGTCTGTATAATCACAAGGGTTCCATGGATTAGACATCTTGAAATGGATTGCTTACATCCTCTCCTCATTTCACGACCTCATAGGATACTGTGTTCTTCAACCATCTCTGGCTCACTGGCAATATTCAGTTCCACGGTGACCCTAGGCAGTTATTAGCCAAAACGTCTCTCATCTATTGAAAATCTGCTACATAGATCTTTCCATAACCTTTCTCACAAAATAGTAGTTTACCTCCTTGTTAAAGGAGTAAGCTTTTTTGTCTGTTGTCTCTCTATTTCTTTCTTTTCAGTTCTCTCTTTCAAGGAACAACTTCTATTTAAGGCCCAGTTGTTTAGGCTGGCCCACTCCTGATAATCTTTCCTTAAAATTTTATTTTTAACAGAGAGGGAAAAACATTAAAATAAACATATTAATGGGATGGATGTACTATTTTAATATGTATGTTTAAATCTGGTACAGCATGTTTAGTTCCTCAATTATCAAGCATTTCCTTCGGATGAAAATATTGAAATTTCTATTTTTCATTTTCTAATATATTTCATGAATTATTTTGAAGTTTTAGCCTGCTGTGAAATAGAACATCAAAATTTCTAACTTCTCTGTAACTGTAAGCTATACAGTTATCAAAGTTAGCCTCTCTCTTCTTCTCCTTACCATCGCCCAAAGATGACTTATCAACGCTGTACTCTCATATTCTGTGAGAAAGACTTTGATTCCCTCTGTGAATGATACGCTCTTTTTGCCTAAACAAATGATTAATTAATCCACCTATGTTGTCTCATATAATAGGCCTTTGTAATTTTTATGGCTAAGCAGCAATACATTCTGTACATGCCTTGCATTTCCTGAGCCATTCACCAGTACATGATTAACAATAATTAGTAAAATCAGGATAATTTCCAATTCAAAGTCAATTTATTGTGGTGTTCACGAAAAACCTTTCACCTTTGTCTCCTAAGATAATTAACCTATCATAAATGATTTTTTTCTTGACAGTCCAAATACAATCTAAGCAATATTAAATGTTAGATCCAAATTTATATATACGCAAAATATTTGGTTAGATAAATGTGCACCCATCCTATCACAGCAAATTTTTATAAAGGATATACACATAAGTATACATATTTTAGATTCCATCAAACTCAGTTATAAATGTACCTAGTAAGTATAATCATATTTTTGATGAAATAGGATGTTTCTTTCTCTGTCTACTGCACTTTTATTGGACCTACCATGCAATTTGTTAAATTTTGTAAGTAATTTTAATTTTTAAAGTCCAAGTTTGAGTAATAGAAAAATAAGTACACTGAAGAGTTAAAATATGCTCGGGCACTTTTAAAATAGATGCCAAACACCAAGGAGTGAGACATGTTTATTTCTATTCATCCATTTTCTGTTTTCTATCCTTATATGTTTTATTTGATTATAATTTAAGAATGGCTTTACTGGGTCAATGATGTTGGGCTTTGGCTATATTTTATAGCCATGAAGAATCTAAACACTGGCAGAAAATGGCAGGGTCTTGTAGGCAGCTGATTAACTCAGTTATTATCTGAGTCCAGGCCTAGAACTTTACGTTAGCCCACCCCAACATCTACTCTATCTATGAGCTGCCAGAGCACATGAACAAGTTGGTCCAGCAAGACCAGAGCAGCAGGCAAAACATGACTCTGGCAATAGCAGGATATCTGAGAAGAGTTTGGGCAATGGTCCAGTATTGATGGTGTGTCAAAATCAGAAACCTTGAACCAGTGACTCATTGAATGACTCAGTTTTCTGGGAGAACAAATCATGAAGAGATAGGTTCACAGTGTTTCAACTCTGAAGATATCAAGAGCAAAGTTTTTGCCCTTTTGGAAAAGACAAGAGTTGTAGATGAAACCAAGCAGCTAGCATGGACCATGTGAGACAGGAGAAAGGTGCTCTCTGGAACTCCTTGCTAAGATGACTGCAAAAGGAGCAGAGGGATTGGCTTTACAGTTTCCAGTGTCACAACTAATGAATATTTATTGGAGAGATGGGAAAGATAGGAACAGAGCAGTGAGTGAGCAGTCAAGAGAGCCAGAACTAGTATCCAACTCTGATGACAGGTGGAAGAGAAGCCTGCATTTGACAGGAAACATGTAGCTGCCCAGCAGACTAAGAGGGTGATGTGCAGCAGACCGTTGCTTCCACTCTGACTCAGCCCTCAAACATGATTCGTATACACATATGGCGACCATATGGGAAGTGTGGAGATCATGTGGATAAAGAGCAAGGAAGCTACTTTTGCAGTGATATTGATGACTGCAGACTCAGAGTTGAGAGGGGGGAACATAGAAGGCTTCTGTGATAATTTCTACAGCCTCCACCCTCCTCCCAAAAAAGTGACAACCCAGACAGAAAGCCATGGAAAAAACTCTTAAAAATGGTTATATAAGGATGCTGAAGTGTAGCTCTCCAGAACTGATGGCTTCTAGTAGGGGTGGGGCTGAGGAAAGACTCAGTTTTCTTTAAGATGCTGGACCCTGACATTTGGCCATGCTCCATTGTTTCACTGAATATAGGGGCAACATGAATTAGACTTGCTCCTTTTTCTGCTATTGCTTCCTCCTCCTCTTCTTCTTCTTCTTCTTCTTCTTCTTCTTCTTCTTCTTCTTCTTCTTCTTCTTCTTCTTCTTCTTCTTCTTCTTCTTCTTCTCTTCCTTTCCTCCTCCTCTTCATCCTTCTCCTCCTCTTCCTCCTCCTCTTATTTTTCCTCTTCCTCTACTTCTTTTTCTTCTTCTTCCTCCTTCTCTTCCTCTTTCTTTTTTTCTTCAGTGCAAGTGGGGAATTGACAATGGTAGATAGCAGGGACCTGGAAGGACATGAAAATGAGTGTGCTTGGGGGTTCATGATATGAAAATACCAAACAATCAATAAAACTATTTTAAAAAGTCTAAACATTTAAAAATGTTTTCTATGTGTTCATTATTTTTATTATTTTCTTAAAATTCTTCCATTCAAAAAATTTACATAGTGATTGCCATTTATAAAACTTGCTTGTGAGTAATGATGTGAATTAAGCATATTCATCCTTTTTAGGTTTCCCCAAAAGAAAAAGAGAAATGTTGTTTCTCCTGTATGTTTAGTTCAGGTAATATGTTTTATGTATCATAAGACATGAAATATTTCCCATCACTCCATGGCCATCCTTCTTACTTAGATATTACTTAGTGCTTTTGCAGCAGATTCTCAAAAAAAAAAAAAAAATCAAGTCATGAGGATGTTGGGTGAGCCACGTATAAGAATAGAGACTATGGTGGGATGTAATGAACACAGTAAAAGGAAAGTACAGCAGTAGATCAATAGATTCATTCCCCATAGTGCATAGGCAGATTCAGCATCCCTTAGCATTGGCGGACTCATCACCACCATGCATCAGCAGATTCCTTCACCACTTCTGCCAAATCTTCCCAAGAACAAAAGGAAAGTTTTGGCCTCCCCATCAAATAAGCAACTTGAAATTCTAATTTTACCACCAAAAGCTAACAAATGAGGCTGACTTAAAGACAGCATTCTTGAGTGATTGTGGCTTATTAGATGGCCAGAGTTAGTGCACACAGTTCCACTGGTAGCGATAAGATTTTTGTTGCTATTGGTGACTGTGTACACACAGAACAAGCCCATCAGAAAATAAGCCCTCTTGATATACAAACTAATTTGACTGGCTATTCCAAACTTACAAGTTAATTTTCTATTTTTCTAATTCTTGTAATTATTTTTTTGATAAGATATGAAGTGAACTAAAATATCTTGTCTTGAATTTTCATGGTTAAGTATTTTTACTACAATAAAAAAATAACATTGTTTTACTTTAGCGTCGAGTTATCTTTGGGATAATGATGGCTAATTTGTTCCAAGGCGGCACAGCATGTTTTATGGACTTAAGTTAGTTGTTTTTATTTTGCTTGGAATGGTTTCTGATCAGTCAGCCCTCTCAGCACCACAATCATTGTGAATCCCTGACTCCAGATGAGACTTTTTTCACTTTCCATAAAAAAAGAGACAAACTATGCAGAGGAGAAATATTTATTCTACAGTTTGTCTTTTTCCTAAGTGTTAGCTACTGGAATAAACAACTGATTGATTTAATTATACAGTTTACACAGGTATAATTTATCATTAGAGTTTATGATTTAAGAGACCTAATTTGGATTAATCACATGTATCCAAGAATATGAATTAATCTTCTTATCGCTGTGATTAAATTCCTGACAGAAGTAACTTAAAGGAGAACAGTCTGTTTTAGTTTATAGCTGGGAGCAGTACAGCCCATTGTTTCAGGGAAAACAGAGGATAAATTCTCTGTATCCCAAGCAGGGAAGGAGGTGAATGTGTCTCAGTTATATTAGGTCCCTTTTTCATTTTTACTAGGCTCAGGAATCTAAATGATAGAATGGTGCTATCCACATTTATGTTGTCTCTTTTCATCTGAACCTCAAGCCTCATAGACAAGGCCATGGTGATACTAGGGAGGTAAAATTGACAGTCACCAAGTCATCAAGTCACCTCAAAAATTCATAAATTTGTGAAGGTATACTCTTAACTAGGTACATTTATGAATCTGGTAGTTGATCTATTTTAGTCCGATGGAGGAAAACTTTTATGTCTTTCTCCTTTCTCCATTTCAAACAGGCTATATTGTCTCTGGCCTCGAACAGCATGCTTAGTATAGTCAGACCCTGGCACACTGCAGCAAATATACAGGGATGCAGTGTATCATATGATTCACTGGTTGAAAGAATGTAAATGATAAGCCTTTAGTTAAACAATATTTCTGTGCTGGACGGTGGTACATTCCTTTGACATCATTATGTCCTTACAACACTGAGGTCTTAGTGGCACCTGTAAGCAAAGCAAACCACCTGTAATTTAATGTTTAATTGGAAATGAACAAGGTGGGATTTAGCTCGATCCAAGTATTTGAGAGTTTGTGCTGTGGATAGCAGCACGCACAGTATTACTAATGAAATAACTGCAAATAAAACAATGTGATATTTAATTTTTTCCATATATTATTTCCAGAAAGTTGTTTAAAAGTTTGGGCAAAAGTACACCTTTAAATATTTAGACTTTATTTAACCTTTTGTCCACGGTAGTATGAAATCATTATATAGAGACTTGGAAGTCTCTGGAGAGAGAACATTTGATAGCTCCTGCGGACACTTATATATATATTGATCCACTAGCTTCATGTGGCTAGAGAATGACTAAATTATGTTTGCTGTTACAGTCCTTCCACCTTCTAGAATACCTGATGTATCATCACCACTCAAGTGCACTTGTTGAATTCTTTTATTCAGTAATCAAATGACACAAAATGCTCCTGATATGGAAGGCAACTGCTATTGCAGGCATGGAAACAGAGAAATAAAATGTTCCAAGAAATATCTGTTGTTTTTTTTTTCAAAAATAAATTTTGAAGGTCTGTACAATTTTTAAGTGGAAAATCAATTTTGGCAGAGCCCTGCATCTATTATGTGAACAATTCCACGTTTTGATCCTTTTAAAAATAAGAGAAGGCAATTTTGGAAATCAGTTTTGTGGCTGCTTCTGCCAGGGCTAAAATTGTTCATCAAATATGAAATAAAACTACATGAAGTCAGAAAGGCCAATAAGGTCCTATGCACAATTATAAAAATGTTTCTCTTAAAAAAAATGCAATTCAAGTAAAAGCCTATCAATTCTCCTTAACCTTTTCTTGAAGAAAGGGATGGTAAATATATCAGAGCAGGTAAAGAAGTATTTTTCAGTGATCAAATATTCCAGATATTATTTTCTACATAATAATGAACCCCCAAACACAGTGCCTCAAAGTGACAGGGTGTTTCTCTTTTGCACTTATAGTGGACTG
Organism: Montemys delectorum; assembly: GCA_019843815.1. NCBI lineage: Eukaryota > Metazoa > Chordata > Mammalia > Rodentia > Muridae > Montemys > Montemys delectorum. The sequence goes on from JADRCD010238473.1 coordinate 15,810, forward strand.
GACTCAAGTGGTTGGTCCTGAAAGACTAACATGAAATTGTGAAAATAAAATAAAAGTATTTTGTCATCTGATTGGATGGAGGACCACTGCGTTGTGTTGAGTCAGTACAGGCCTTTACAATGAAATAGCTTAAAGAAATGAAAATTGGCTCAGTATTTTACTTTCTTCATTACCTTTCCGCATGTACACCCACCTAATATTTTCCTAGTATCACTCATTCTTAGTAACAGACTTTAGAGGTATCTTATGACTTCAAAGCCCAATGGTCATATTTCTTGTATTATGGCCTTGAAAACTACATAGTACTACAGTACACTACATAGAAAACTACATAGTACTACAGTACACTACATAGAAAACTACATAGTACTGTATGAGCTGTGGGTATGTCAAGGCAGTTTGTAGTCAGAGAAGGAGGCTGAGCTTTGAGGCACAGTTATCAGGGGCATGGGGAATTCGAGGTTACATTTGAAAATGACTAGAACAATGAAATGTGCATAAACTTTTCAAAGATCATAATATGGAGAGATTATTGACAGCTATATTTGCTCCATGGAAGAGATGCTGGGCCACTTTGAAGAAGACCTCAGTAAATGCCCACATTAATAGGATCTGAGAGAGCTGATGAAGTCCTGACGAACCTCTTCCATATTAGGCAACATGCCAATCTTTGTGTTTAAATGAATTTGGCTACCATTTGGAGGTGGGGGGAAACAGAAGGGCAATCCTACCCTTTTCTTGAGTATGCATTGGCTTTTTTTAAAAAAAAATAATTTATTTTGAGAATGTTATATAATTGTATCATATCCCTTCCCTTTCTTCCTCGCAAATCCTCTGGTGTACACTCCTGCTCAGCTCTTTAAAATTTATGGCCTTTTTTTTCCTGTAGTTGTTTATATATATATATACATATACATATACATATACATATACATATACATATACATATACACTAAATACATAAAGACAAGCTGCGCTTGTTCAGTCTGTGTAATGTTACTTGTATGTATATGTTTTCAGTGCTGACCATTTGGCATTGGATAAGCAGTTTTGTTCTCTTCCCTGAGGAAGAAGAGTTTGCCTACTTTCAGTATTCCCTAGATGCCTATAGTTCTTTGTGTAGGGTCGAGGCTCCCTAAATTTTCCCCCGGTCATTACTTATATGTCTTCTATTGTTATCATCCTTTAAAACAACACTTTTCCTTCTAGTCTATTTCCATTTGTTTGTGTCAGCCTCTCACTCCCAGAAACACTTACCAGCAGAGAACACTCCCTCCCCTGCCAGTAGTAACACCACGGTGGAACTCAGGTCACTAACTCATTCAAACATCATCTCAGAAAGGTCTTCTTTGTTCAAACGTGAATTAACACAGACACTCAAGAATCACCAACGTAAAGAGAGTGAGAGACTTGGAGCACTTAGTCCTAAATTGGACGTCTTCATCTTACCCCTTTCTGTTGGGGCTCAGCAATCTCTGCAGAAGATGAGACTGAGAGACTTTAAAAGCCAAAGGTTGTAGATGACTACATGGAAACTGTGACTTCCAGACACACAGAAAGATGCACATATAAACCCCCAGAGACAATTGCAGCAAGCATAGGAACTACACAGGTTCAAACCCAACACGTTCTCAGTGCCGAAAAAAATAGACAGCGGCTCCAATCCCAGCCAAAAACACGACTGCAATGGATTCCCACTGGCAAAAGGCAAAATAATTTTCTCTAATGACATTTCACTGGATATATTAAGCATACTTCAGGGTTGGTCCCAATGCAGAGGAGTATTCAGAGGGAAGAAATTTAATACAGAGGGTTTTTTTTTGTAGAGTTTTTGCCTCATTTTGTTTTGTTTGGTGTGTGTGTGTGTGTGTGTGTGTGTGTGTGTTTCTTTTGTGTTTTGTTGTTGTTGTTGTTTGCTTACTTTTTAAAGAGAGAGAAAAAGGCAGTGAGGTTGGTTGCATGGGGGTGATCTTGGAGGTGTTGAGGAAGAAAAAGAAATGCAGTGTCAGAATATCCTGTATGAAAAATGTTTTTCATTAAAATACATTTTTTAAAAAAGAGCTCTCTTTACTACATGCTTCAATGTGCTATGTATGTATGAAGTATCAGAGCACTGAATTGTTATGGTTATTACTCAAGTCTTGAAATCATTTCTGATTTACCAGTGGAGAATAGAATATTGAGGTTACCTCTAAGACACAATAATATGTAGATTAGATTATGGATATTGTACAAATATGACTGAGCAACTTATTTATTATGAAAGGAATAATGAATCATGTTTGGTATGCACATGTGAATTCACCTGGGACCTACAGCTAAAAAAGTAATGACAACATTCCTGGGTACATTTAAGCATTTAAGTATCTGTTGATACACTTTTAGATTCTTAAGTAATGGTGTTTTCTTTGCCTTGTATTTCCTAGGAAGGGAATATTTCTTACTGTGTGTAATGTAATCTCTTCCTGGGTGAAATTATATTTTCTGGACCTCTTTTCTTGAACATGTTCTATGACGTGAGCTAAACATCTTATTAAAGAAGTTTTCTAAATTTATGACAATATACAAAATACAATATCATTTAGTCACAGAAAAGAGTGGGATTTCATCATTTAGATTGTGTATAAGCTTAGAGGAAATTACATTAAATGAAATGAATAAGATACAAAAACAAAGACCATCTTGCTCTTTCTTACAATGTGAAAATTTGAAATGTTAACCTCATATAAATAAGGAGATCAGGAGAGGTTTCCATGCCTTAGTTAAAGTCTTTACTATGTCTTCATTAGCATGTTGTATTGATAAATTAAGTGATATTTGCATTCTATTGCTAAAGGGCCCAACCATGGTAGTATGCATGACATACAAATCTCTTGATGTAATTTCCATTGTCTCAGGTCTCATTCTTCCCTGCTGTTTCCTTTAGCCATTGATTACAGCACTGGAAATTACCTCAAATTAAAAGTGTGAAAGAACCAACAATCTATCATCTCACATTTTCCTTAGATCAGGAGGAAAAGAGTGATTTATGAGCAGGACTTAGGGTAAGTGAATACAGAGAAAGGAAGCCTTTGTTTTGGTATGCTAACCTGAAGTGCATCTGGGATATCCCTGTTCCATTTATTGATACTGAATCCTTAGGATTTCATCAGTACATCCTCTTGCAATTCTCATAGCACTCTGTGATATTATTATCTATAACCTATATATCTATAATCTATATATTTACATCACTCCAGTCTGAAACAGAGCAATAGTGAAAGATTTGAGAGAGGCTCCACCTTTGATCTGAGATCCAAGTTCTTCAAGTCAGGTACTGGCACTAGATCCAGTTCAGGTCAGTGTGGGGTCAGTAGTGAGAGAGAGGGAAAAGGTGCCTTTCTCACACTTAGGGTTATTTTAACGTCCTCAGTGGATTGGATAATATCCATCCGCAGAGGCAATGGCCAGTCCTTTTCTGAGCCCACTGATCAAATGCTGACATTTTTACCATCACATATACATAATAAATAATGTTTGCCCATGTTTCTCAATTCCCCAAGATAAAATTACCCATTATAACTCTGAATAAACTGTAAGCAAATATGCATGGCTCAATCCCTGCAAAGAGAATAACTTTTCCTGTCATTCAATTATTATAAATCAGATTTTTTTTTGCTTGTGAGATGATGCCACATTCTATGATCCCGACTACCCTTGAACTTATTGCAGTTCTTCTTCCTCAGCTCCATAGTCTTGAGTCACAGCATCTGTTTTTAAGAACATCTTTCTCACCCGAATTTGGAAGTGAGGCTTTTATCAATAGGCGCTGTATTCTGTGAAAAGAGAAAGTCAGTCTACTATCATGTGGCAACACAAGGGATCTTGTTTCCATAGGCAGTTCTGGCCTGTTTTCTTTCATAAGTAAAAGGTTACATCTCTTACATGACCCAACTGGTATCTTTATTCACCTTGAGCAGTAAGATTTTTCTCTTATTCTTTTGAGTAGTGTGGCATGAGATGGGAAAGAAACCCTTTAACAAAACCTATTCACAAAAGGAATGTGAGGAATCAAGCTGGAGTCCTTGTAAGAGCCTTCAGGACAACTCCAATATTAGCTTACTTTTCAAATATTCTGAAGAATGAGTGTGTATTCCTTTATAGTAATGTGAGTTATTTGACCAGGACTGTTTTTGAGATGTATTCCAGTGAGATAATAGGTTCAGAAGTCTCTCTTTCTTTTTTTTCCTTTTCGGGTTTTATAGAAACATCTCCAGTGAATTTGAATTTCTAGTCTCTACTTGGTTCATATAGGGTCAATAGAACCCTAGAAATTAAAATCATATGATAAAGCATGATACATGTGTAGAGAAACACATGCCTTTTATTAAAAGTTTTACTTCCAAATATTAATCTTAAAATCTGTTGTTTTCTGCAGTTGTGTCTCACTAGTTAATGTTTTGAATATTTGCTACTGTTTTCTTCATTCAATAAGGATACAATTATCTAAATAATATTGAAGATGTTAACAATGTAACAGAAATTTTGCAAAGGCAGGCATAGGAACTTAACTAGTCACCCATAGGCAAAATGTAAAACTCCGTTTAAATCCATGGTGACAGAGTCTCTCCATGTGCTGAAAAGCTGCTCAGGACAATGAGAACCTCTACTACTCAAGATACACTTTCTACACTATCAGAGACTGTGCAGTCCCTCTGCCCAGTGCCCTAGATAGGCTGAGCCTCGTTTGCTTTGCTGAATTCAAGCACTGCAATGCACAGTGATCTAGGAGGATCTGATAAAGGGTTGAGATTCCACTTTTTTCTCTATTTCAGAATATTTCCCTGTCTTGTAATTTCAAGTCAGAGGACCAACATCTGGTGAACCAAGGCTATTCAGCTCCTTGTCCTCCGGAAAATGCAGTATACAGAATATGAAATATTTAATCATAAATAGTGCATTTTCAACTACTGAAAGATAAAATGTATGTTACAGACACCATGAGTATATATACAATCATATATATACATATATATGTGTGTGTGTGTGTGTGTGTGTGTGTATGCATATGTATGTGTATATATGTTTGCAAGTCTTGTGGGAAAGGGTGACAGCAATTATAAGCAGCCTGTTTTATCCACTTTAAATAAGCTTGAATTTAGAACAATTTTACTTTTTTATTAAAACAAAAAAATGACTAATTAGAAGTTTAGCCTTAAATTTGATGGTTATATTTTAGAGATACATATAGGAATATATAATTTATTATTTTGTGTATATTTATTTTTCTGTCTGTCTGTCTGTCTGTCTGTCTCTGTGTGTGTGTGCGTGTGTGTGTGTGTGTGTGTGTGTGTGTGTGTGTGTGTGTATGAATGCATGATATGTATGTGGAGGCACTCATAGGCAGAAGAGGGAATCAGATCCATTGGAGGTGAAGTTTCAAATGATTGAAGATTTTCTATATAGGTACTAGGAAGAAAACTCAGTGCTCTGGATGAACAGATCTTTAATTAGCTATGTGCTGTAGTATCCTTTCTAAACCTGTCCACATCCCCTAATAACCTTGTCTTTCCTCTACTTCTGTTGGGTGGTAGTCTAGAAAAGAGGGTAAAGTGTTTCTGAACTCTTACTAAAGTAGATTTAAAATCTAAATCTACTAAACCTACTAAAAAAAATCTAAGCCTACATGTTTGTATTATTATATTTGTATAACTTTAAATTTTTTATTTAGTATATGGGTTGTAAACAATAATAAACATAAAGTAAGATTAAAAAAGATTAAATATAAATGTTAAAAATTCTTACCAGTCAAAACTCTTTTAAATATTGAAACCTCTAATGTTAATGTTAGAAATTTAGATAATGGAAAGGATGGATTTTTTTTTTCGAGACAGGGTTTCTCTGTGTAGCCCTGGCTGTCCTGGAACTCACTCTGTAGACCAGGCTGGCCTCGAACTCAGAAATCTGCCTGTGTCTGCTTTCCAAGTGCTGGGATTAAAGGCATGTGTCACCACTGCCCAGTGGGTATTTTAAACAATAAGTTATTATTATAATATATTTATTTAGAGATGAGACATAAATATGTTTTATGTTAACAAATGTGAATTTAAGTATTAATCTCAGTAGACTTTTCATAAATAAATAGCTTATTTAATTACTTAAAAACTATTTTCCCAGTAGAATCAAACTAACTATTTTTCATTTGTGACAATGCTATTATGATGAGTCTTTTGTTCATAACATTTATCAAATGGACAGATAAATGTTCACATAGCCAAATCTTGAATTCAGGGAGTGAGAATTTTTCTTTAAGTTTTGAATATGTATTTTGCCAATTTACCCTTAAGAATAATGATCTGAAGTCACCCAGCCATAGTAATGTGTATGAGATTAAGTTTGATGGTGTGCAATATGGACCTCTGTATTATTTCTAATTATTTTGTAAGAAAGCTTTATTACACTGAAATATTATTTAGTTATGCAATATAAATATTTTTGCATAATTATTGTCATTTCTTATTTACTTCTTTATATTATCTACTTTTTTCTGATAATATTAGATTTTATTTTTTAATTAATAAGAATTCCTCTTATATAATAATGTACACTTTTGTTAATGTGTTTTGTCCAAAACACCTTCCTATCTTCCATTTACTAATTGTTGTAACATTTTATTAATGATTTTTTTACTTCTCATAATGCAGAAATTTAATTTTTATATATGTTCTTTCTCATTACATTTAAATGTCATAACTCCTCCTGACTTAATACTATCAATAACTTTGATTACTTAGGCTACTTCTTTAAATGTATGTAGTTTCCATGTAATCCTCCATCCTTCTTCTCTGTGTGTGCTGTTATTAGTACTGCATTTTGTCATGAGCTGCAGCAGTTTCACAGCCTCTATCACAATCCATGAGGATGCCAGCCTTTCAAATCCCAGCTGTTTATAAAGAAGCCTGTACTTGGGACACACACACAGAAAGTAGAAAGTAGAAATTTTAAGACCCATAAAAGCTGGCACACACCTTTAATTCCAGCATTCCAGGAAGGGATTGGTATATCTCTGAGTTTGATTTCAGCCTGATTCCTGGCCTATAGAGTTAGTTCTAGGACAGCCAGAGCAAAAAAAGAAAAGAAAGAAAGAAAGAAAGAAAGAAAGAAAGAAAGAAAGAAAAGAAAGAAAGAAAGATGAAATTCTTTTTCCCCTTCAGACTCCCTATCCAAATATACTTTTTCTTTCTCATTAAAATATATACAGGCATCTAGAAGCAATTATAAGATAAAAAAAACTAGAATGCAACAAACCATCAGCACAAGAAAGCAAAACAGAGACAAAGTACAAACACCACTCCTTACCAGCTGCCACAGGCAGGAGAGTTGCCACTCCCCCTCTCCTGGACAAAGTTAAAGAACTCACCCTGATGGTGTGGGCACAGGAGGGCTAGCTGGATGATCAACTCAGTTATCACCCAGGCCCAGATCCAGGGCTTTGAGTTGGCCCACCTGAACATCTATCTCCCCTGTCTATAATCTGTTGAAGAGCCTGGAAGGGCTGCTCCTGCAGATCCAAAGCTGCATAGTTTCCATGACAGAGAGTAACAACAGGATTTCTGAGAGAAATCCAGTGAGGATCCAGGATTAATAGTGTAGGAGAAGTCAGAGGCCTCAAACAAGACCATGACTTATTGCAATGAACATATGCAAATGTTTTCTTTTTCAGGGGAAGTTGCAAGGTTGAAGGGCAGATACTGGAGGTGATGGGATTGGACTGAATAATGAGAAAGTCACAAAACCTCAATAAAAGACTCTCTATATATTGTAGCGTTAAGCTTATATTTTATGGGACTTCTGATTGAATTTGTGTATGAGTGGGTCTCTGATTCTTGTGCCTTCTCTTGGGCCTCTTTTCCTTCTGTTTTTTCTCCTTGGTCAATTTTCTTGTGATGGTTTTTGTTTTCTCTTATTATACTTTGTCATATTTGGTTGTTATCTCTTAGAAACCTGTGCTTTTCTTTGCTTTTATTAAATTTACTTTTTTTTTGTCAGAGAAAGAACTGAAAAAAAAATGATAAAGATTTAAAACAATGGAAACAGAAATGACTGCATCTTATGAACATAATAAACCAGGACAGGGGAAAGAATCTGAACTGGATGATATGACAGAGATACTGTTAATGCTAGAAATCAAAGAGAAAAAAAGAATTAGAAAAATAACAATAAAATATCCAGGAACTAGGGGAACCTCTCTAATAAGTAACATGCTAAAAAGTAAAGTAAAATCTAACTACAACCAAAGAGTAATGGGTATAATGGGAGGGTGGGAGAAAAGGACAGGAGTTGGTGATACAGTGGGGCCTGTTCTCTGCTAATGAGGGTCAGAAATGGAGTGGATCAAGCAGAGGGTGGAGGAGGGGAGGAATAGAGGGAGGAGAACTGTAATCAGGATATACATACATGAGAAAATAAATTATTTTTAATAAAAAGAGGGAAACAAATTTATGCTGATTTAAAAAAAAAAGAATTGTCAGTAGGCTAGGTGGATTTTTGTTCATTTGTTTCTTCTAACAGGTACATCAGAGCCTCTTTCCTTGTATGCTTGGCCAGACAAAGTCAGTGATTTTTATATAAGTACAAAGTTAGTTCCAGGTTAATGATTTGCAAATAAAGAATAGCTTTAGTTTTCATAGTGGGCCCAAACCACAATTATTTAATATGTTTGTAATAATATAGTCATTTAATTTTGTTGAAAGGTAGTAGTAGTGGTAGTAGTAGTAGTCCAGCTTGAAATCTATCTTTTAAAATTCTAAGTTAATACAGTATATCAGAAGAGGAAAGAAATATACATATTAGTATGTCCAAGGCACAAGATAGGAGAATTTAGTCTTGATAAATACCTAACACCTACTTTTAAAATTTCTGTCTCCAGCCTATACCTGGACATATAATTCTGAGTTAGGTGTTAATTCAAACTGAGCACATCATGTGCAGCAAGTCAGTTAGTGGCATTCCTCTGGGGTCCTACATCCAGGCTCCAATCTTGAGATCCTGCCTCAGTTTTTCTCAGTGATGCACAGCAACAGAGAATAGGACTTGTTATCAGAAAGTGGGCTACTACAGTAATGACCCTGAATGTATTTGATTTTATGGGGAAGATCTTGGAGCATTTTGGAGTTTGGGGCTGGAAAAGTTGTTGAGTGCTTAGGGCTTAGTTGGCTTGTCTCTGTAGGAATATGGAAGAGAAGAATGTGGAGAGAAAAGCAGACCCTGGAGGCCCAGGTTCTGAGTTTCAAAGTAAGCATCCCCTAAAGACTATGAATGTTTCATATTTGAACTAAGAACCTGCAGAAATCTTAAGTATCCTTTTCTATATTCCATGTAGCCTTCCCTCCTATTCCACACTCACTGATCCCCTTCTGTTCCGTTATCCCCTTTAGCCTTTTATGCCACTGTGTTCTATTGCTATGCCTTGAAAGCCTTTCCCCCCATAGGTCCCTTACTAAATTCCTGATTTCTGTAAATGTTCCAAAGGAAAACATACATCTAAAGAGTCAAAGCTAACATCCACAAATGAGAGAAAACATGTGATGCTCATCTCTATGATTCTGCGTTGCCTCAACCAGAGTGCTTGTTTCATCTCCTTACTTGTGAATTTCATAATTTTCATTTCTTAGTAGCTGAAAATAATATCCACTCTGCTGCAAGTGTTTACATTTTAAATTACAACAGAAATGAACGTGGATGAGCAAGGACATGGGTAGTAAGACAGTATCTGCACAGAGGAGTATGGAGAGGGTAAATGTGGGAGAAGCTGAGCGAGAGGGACCGAATATGATTGAGAATGTGGGACCTTTTACATTATTCTTGTGTTGTATATTGTGATAGTAACATGAAATCTGGTGGATAAGTAAAAACAAACAAAAAACAAAACAAAATATATACATGAAAGTTCATGGTTTAATAATGGTGTACTTGTGAAGTTAACAAGCATTTCTAGGGCGTAGGCTTTCCATGGGTGACGCTCCCCTTCCCACCAGTGACTCTCCCCTTCCCACAGGTGACCCTCCCCTTCCCATGGGTGACTCTCCCCTTCCCACGGGTGACTCTCCCCTTTCCCCAGGTGACTCCTACCTTCCCACCTGCTGCATTACTTACACATCTGCTGGTACAACCCCAATGATTAGAGGATGGGTTTCTCTCTTCACTGTCTGGCTGCCACTAACCAGTCTCACTCCTAACAGCTCCTTTCTAACTGTGTAACATGTCCCTGGTCCGTGTTTTCCACTGGTGCTAATTGTTACATGTGTACTAAAACTGGCGCCCTATGGAGAAATACTACGGGAGTGTCAGTGGACTCTGAAGTGTAAAGAAGCCAAGGAAAGAACCCTGAATTTGAAATAATTCCTGTGGGAGGAGATTTGCAGGTCCTTTCAGGAAACAATGTAGCTACAATATTTTATGCCTTTAATCCCAGAACTCTGGAGGCAGAGGCAGGCAGATATCTAAGTTCAAGGCCAGACTGATCTACAGAGTGAGTTCTAAAATAGCCAGGGTTATACAGAAAATCCCTGTCTCAAAAATATCAAGCAAGTAAATATGAAGCATGCAAATATATATGTAAAACAGAGAGATTAAACAGTATAATGTTTTGTAAGTTAGACAGTAGTATGATAGACAAACTCACTGTGTATTATGTTTTCTTTATATTTTATGGGATAAAGACAGGCTAGAGTTTTTTTTGTGTAAAATTCATGCATATCACTACCTTTGTATCTGTCTCTGTCTCTATTTCTATATCATTTATACCTACATTTATATCATCTATATCAAGATCTATCACTTATCTCTATCTATATCCATATTTCTATATCATCTATATCTATATGTCTATATCATCTATATATGTGTGCGTATGTGTTTGTCCAAACACCTCCACATCTTTAATTTGAACTTCAAATTTTTCAAAGTATCTTTTATGCAAATATTCTGCAAGTTTGTCTACTCTGTGTCAACCATAAAAACAGATATTCTATTGGTTATCATCTCAAGAAAATGTATAGCTAGGCAGGTAGGTATGACAGGATGCGGAATCATGTTTCATTTTTGTATGTGATTCAAAGCTGCTGCTTGCTGAATGGTTTGTGCAAACCATTATTCTTAAAGAAGTTGAACTGCACCAAGGCTAAAATTCCCAGATTCATCCTCCATCTGCCAAATGTTATGAACAGCAAGTTGAAAGTGGGCCTGCTGTCACTGTGACCCTAGCTGACCCCTTAATTTCTTGAGTTCAAGTCCAATTAACCTCTAGGAAGAGGCGCAACTGTTCTTAGCAGACAAGTCAATAGAATCCAATAGTAATCATTTCATTTTCTGCCTTGTCAAAGGGTGGCCCTCCCACCTAACCCATCTCACACAAAGGTGGTCATTTATCACCGTTTAGAAAACTGTACTGTGCCTTATCCCAGCCCTGCCTGAAGTACATTCATCAACTGCACAGACAGGGTACTGGGGACGCTGTGAGAGGGTCTACAGCGGAGCTTTAGCAATCCTGCCTGGTCCTAGCAACCTGTTGGTGCTCTGTGGATAAGTACATGCTAAAGTCTGGACCCTGACTGAAGGTGGTTTGTGGGTTATCCCTTTCCTTCAAAGAAAGCTACCTTCTCATCTGCATTAATATATAAATCCTTTTCCCAAGGAAGTCAGTCACTCTAATTGCTTTATGAGACTCATGTTTAGAGTGGATGGCTAAAAACACATTTAAAAGATATAAATATGCATATCCAAAGAGACTTCCTTACTGAGTAGCTTGTGCAAAATGAAGGAAGGAAAATTATCTGGACTGTTTACATAAAACAGAGTTTCTTTTGATCAATTTCCCAAATAATATAAAGAATTTAATTGCTCATTATAATTTATATATTACTGTAACTTCATGACACAAATTAGATTTTTTCTAATACTAAAATATTTTACTCCAATAATAATGACTTCAAAATTTAGATTGTTAGAAACCGAATTCTACAGATAATTAACAAGTGATGTTAAGCTATTTTCAATATAGCTAATTGAATCAAATGTCGGTACGGAAAGTTGAAGTTTGATTTTAATTCCCATGCCAGAGTTATATATTCTATTCATGTCAATTTTATTTAAGTTAATATGAAACTATAGAAACTGAGGTTTGACTGCAGGAGCTGAAGGGGTTTGCAAGCCATATCTATCAACCTGAGCTCCCAGAAACTAAACCACCAACCAAAGAGTACACATGGAGGGATCCATGGCTCCAGTTGTATATGCAGCAGAGAATGGCCTTGTTGAGCATCAATGGGAGAAGAGGCTCTTGGTTCCCTGAAGGCTCTATGCCCCGGTGTAGGGGAATACAAGGGTAGGGAGGCAGGAGTGGGTGAGTAGGTAGGGGCACACCCTCACAGAAGGAGGAGGAGGATGGGATAGGGGGTTTCTGTGGTGGTGGGGAATCGAGAATGGGGATAACATTTGAAATGTAAATAAATAAAATATCCAATAAAAAGTAGAAACTAAGGTTTGAGAAAATATATGCATTTTCCTACTTTGATAGACATTTACAAATTTAAAAATTTACAAAATTCTACAGTAGTTTCTTTTTTCTTCCATATTTGCTTTTCAAGTATTTTGAAGTCCAGTCCCTCTTAGGAGAAAGATGTTATAGGCTCCATGGTATAAAGCACCAACCTTTGGCTTCCTAAAGAAGAAGCATTTGAAAGGAACTTCTCTGAAAATAAGAGTGTTTACAGCTATGCTTTCTTATGCACCAATCAATACAGTTCTATATAATGCTCGAACTCTTGAAATAGGACTACTAGGTAGAATGTCCTTTGTTTACTAGGTAAGTCTTGTTGGGTGAATTCTGTCTTCAAATATCACAACCCAAAGCCTGCATTTTCTCAAATGTGCAGCTAACCTTTAACACCATCCTGTTTCCCATTCTCTTGATGTCTGTGTGTTTAAGTTCTGTAGGTAGAAATTGAATTATGGAAGACTCATATCCCACAATATCAGTTCCTGACTCTTAGAGAGGATAGCTGCATAGACATGGGCTTTGGTGTTACTTGAAGTCTTGTACCCACCAGGAGGACAGGTGACCTGAGCCAGGTTTAGGTGGCCTAAATGGCCAATTTAAAGGATTTAGGTTCTTTTGGGCATGTGGACCTCCTAGCATCTCATGAATGCTTTCTCTTCTAGAGTTAACTGAATGCCCTCTGCAGATAAGTGGATTTGGGATGTAAATACTTTAGTGTCTACACAGAATTGACATCAGTAGCAACATAGTCATAGCTTCCGTGTTGTCCACAAAGTTTGAAATATTGTTTCAGTGAATTAGAATACCATCCCAAGATTGTTCACATACAGGAGACACAAAACAGCTGTGCAGAAATGCCTGTAATTTAGCTGTTCGGTTTGCCATTGTCTTGTATTAAAAGCTACCTAATAGAATTTATAGTTGGAGAAACCTTTTAGGCAGCACTCTTTGTATTTTTTATTAAGTCCAAACTCAGAGAATCTACTTAATGTCAACTCTGCTCCCTGGTTATACTGCACAGTGTATTTTACTTTAAATCTGCAGACCATGATGATAAATTGATAATTGACCCCAAGGCCATTATAAATAAAGTACCCTGTTTTTCATTAGTACGGTAATATCTAGTCATAATGTTCAGAAGTCTTATGCTAATCCTCCCCCGAGAAATGAACAATCAAGAACTCAAGAATTTTAAAACATCTATTGGGCTTTAAAATATCCATTTAAAAAACAAACTTCCAATTGTAAGCAGTACTAGAAAAGATAATTTTAGGAGTATATGATTAGGAATACCCTCCAGACTGTGCTGTATGTTGGTCAATAGAATATTCCTAATCTACTTGACTTTTTAAAATGTCCAGCTGAGAAAAAAAAAATTGTATCTGAGAACATAATTCTTTGAGATATTCTTGTTTAGAAATATACAAATGTAATGGCCATATCCTTTCCATAGGAGAAAGTTATTTCTAAAGGTCCATTCATGTAGAGACAAAACAATACGCTCCCTGTGCTCATATGCACTTCATTTAATTAAGTGTAGACTACATGACTGAGCCTTAAAGGGCAAGGGGCTCTGCTTGTTTAGAAAATTAACAAGGCAATATATGTTTGTATATATGTATGTACATATGTATGTACATATGTATGTATGTATGTATGAATATATGTGTGTCTTTTTAAACCAAATTTTAACTGAGAATGCAAAATTTACAAATGTAGCCAGTACTCTTATAAACTCAAATATAGAGAGAACAATCATTTCTAGAAGGGAAGGAATTAAGAAAGTAAAACAATAATGGTCTTTGACAAACAAAGCTTCCTTATCATTTATCAATTAATATCATTAACTTAAAAGATGACATTATTTTCACAGTGTTGTGAATTTACATATACCTAAAAGGGGTGGATTTATGGTATGTGAATTATTTGTCAATATAAAGGGAAAAAAAGCTGTGTACTTTAGATAATTGAATGAATGATAAGAAAATTTGGGAATGGAAAGAATAAGACAAATCCATATAGAACAGGGCCAGCCATCTCATCTTTCACATCTTGGGTCTGAACCTTGGATTTGCATGCATACATATAGACACAGAAGTAGGATGGATACTTTTGAAGGCAGATCACAAAACAAAGTATTTGTTTATACTCATGGATCAAATTAGGTTGCTCTTATTAGTTTATTTAAATTGAAGTAGGAAAACCTAAAAAAGTTGAAATAACTACCCACAGTGCATAGCTACCAGATTGAAAGATGAAACATAATCTTGTCTCATTGCTGAGCTGATGTGGCCAGAGGGAATACATGTTGTAGAGGCAAAAAAAATAAAAGCAGCTCCATGCGTCAAGAATTCCATTTTGACTAGAAGAAAACATTTGTTGGTCTCTATCATTTGTACTTGGTAAAGGGAGATTTATATCTTTGAGAAAATTAAGAAAAGCAATCTGTAACTTTTCTTTTGGAAACATTACTAGGCATTAATTGCAAGTCTTCTTGAGATTTTGCTAAGTGTTTTTAACATGAGCTTTTAAAATTTTGGAAAAATTATTCTTTGATAATTTCATAGGTGTGTAAATACATTCAGGCCATACTTGTGTTGCGAGAAGTATTAAAAATGAATCCAACCCACAAACTTGCTTTCCTGCCAGGCCACGTTCTTGTGTAGATACTGTTCGGCCCCAACACTAAGTTCCGGCGGGATTTTATTCTCTCCCAGCTATTAAAAACATCTCGCTCACATGCAGCTCTTTACACACCCCCACAATCATTCATCTAAATAGTGCCTAAGACCCGGTGAGTAAAGCATGACTCTTAAGGCCTTAGTATCCAATCAGATTTATATAATAATAAGATCACAATTTATAAGATATCAATACAATAATTTCAGAACCAAATAATAAAGATAATATTCTAACCCAATGAATCTATTTTGTAAGAACAGATTTGCTTTCTTTGCTTGGTTGTAAAACCTCATGGGGTCAGTCTCGTCCTCATCGTCTGTCTCCATGATCACTACCTCTCCTCCTGCTCTTCTGACCTTTTTCCTCCTCCAACTCTAGCTCCACCTCTCTATTCCTGTCCAATCACAGGCCTGTCACTGCCCTAATGTGATTGGACAAAGAAAATGCTATAGCATACTTGTCTTTTACTCCTCTCTCCCTAGGCCTCAGCAGTTCCTCTTTCCAAGTCCTCACCACTCTGAAAACAAAGCCCGCCTACTGTACAGAAAATCCAAATAGCGAATTAGTAGCTACAGAAGTTAGTTTTATGCAGTTTGAAATTTAGGTAAATTTGCACAGGGACCAGAAAAATAAAAAATGTGATAATTTTAAGAAATTTCTTTGTACAGAAACAGCTAGAGCCATGTGGTAGCTGGGCTATCTTCCACCATCATAAAATAATATATTAACAGTATCTATAGAAGTATTTAGAGATTATATCTACAGGAAAAATCCAA
This sequence comes from Montemys delectorum, assembly GCA_019843815.1. Taxonomy (NCBI): domain Eukaryota; kingdom Metazoa; phylum Chordata; class Mammalia; order Rodentia; family Muridae; genus Montemys; species Montemys delectorum. The sequence continues at coordinate 31,806 of JADRCD010238473.1, forward strand.
AACAATTTCTAAAACAAACCAAACACAAAACAAAACAAAACAAAACAAAAACCCTGTACTTGGGGCCACTAATAAGTCTAAATATGAAATTGTTTCTGATTACCAAGTTTGTTTGTTGCCAGAATTTGTTTGTTACTAAAATCATTATGCTAGTGATTTATACAGATATGGATAAATAATTAGTTGTATACTGTATCAGAATTAATTTTAGAACAGACCAAAGGAAAGTTTTAGAATCCTTGAGAAGGTTTATTCAGGAAACCTACGTTCACCTTAAGGAAGAGGAGGCTAAGGCGTAAATAGCAAAATAAAATATATTTTTAGTAAGTATATTCCACCGCAGGTAGAAAGATGTATTGGGAATACTTTAGTAGGAAAATAACAGAGGAAAACTTAAGTTTATATTTAGTACATGGAGGAAAAAAGTCAGACAGGGGTTTCTAGGACAAACAAGACTGTAGAGAACTCAACTTTTGTACCTGTGAAATTACAGTAAATGCAGTGAATTGTTTGGAATGGCAGATTCATTAAAGAGCCTGGCTAAAACAACAATGTTTGTCATTTTAAAGGGAAGAGACCTACGGAGCATGTAGAAAATAACAGTAAGTTTTAGGAAGATACAAACGTGGCTGATTCAATATTGTGAACTAGATCTGGGGTTGGTAATCTAGGCTTCTCAATGTGTACGCTGCTGTGAAGCCTAGAAAAGGTTTGCCTGCCAGATAGCTGATTTTTTTCTTTTAATAAGATAGACAAATGAAGCAATCACAATATGAACAAAGAAAGGAAAACCTAGACACCATCAAGTTTTTTTTTAAATACATAGTTAGGACTACTAATATATCTGAATATGAAATTATTTCTGATTACCAAATTTGTTTATTGTGTTGTCAGAACTTGCTTGTTACTAAAATCTTTGTACTAATGATTTATATAGAGGGTAATCAACACTTAGCTGTATGCTGTTTCAGCATTAATTTTAGAACAATTGATTGAAAAACACAGCTTTTTCTACACTACCCATTATACGTTGAGTCTACCTGCTAGATCTTCATCAAGAGTGAAGTAAGGAAAAAGAATACCTTGTTTGCACTGGTTAGATGCTCAGAATCACTAAGACATTATCTATTCTTTTATAAAATCACAGTATCATGTGTGATCCATATCTGATAGTACATGGAAGTTTGTGAGTTGTTCACCACAGATGTTGTTGCAAAAGAAGATCTCAATATTGGAGATAAGCATTAAAAATAATCAGAGGGAGCCGGGCAGTGGAGGTGCACACCTTTAAACCCAGCACTTGGGAGGCAGAGGCAGGCAGATTTCTGAGTTCGATGCCAGCCTGGTCTGCAGAGTGAGTCCCAGGACAGCCAGGGCTACACAGAGAAACCCTGTCTCAAAAAACCTAAAAAGAAAGAAAAAGAAAAAAGAATTAACAGAGAATCATCAGGCCAGCCTCCCTTGGAACAAACAAGCAAACAAATCATGAATCTTAAAAAGTTAGAGCAAATTTTAAGACCTGGAGAAATAATAAATATCAAGTATTCTCTGTCCTGATAGGTGAAGAGGTGAAGCACGGGAGAAGGAAGATGACCGTAGGCAATGATAGAAAATTACTCTAAGACTGGTTGAAGGCATGAAGGAAAAGGAAACCAATTTAGGAATAAGTCAAGACATTGAGTGAAAATAAATAAATTATCCTAATACAGAGAGGGAGGGAGTGAGCAGTAGAAATTATCAAAATGACTGCAAAGGTCATTCTGTTCCGGATGGTATAAAGAAGATGCCACTTAGTACAGTGCCAATGACTGGAGGCTAAGCAGGTCTGTAATGGCAAATATCCAAATTAAGAACTTGAGTATTAAACATCTGAGTGAATGCAATGTACCTTTTGATTTAAGCATGAGTGGGCCACTGCCTCTGTGATAAGACTCCACCCAGAACACTCTATGCTAAATGCTTCAACATAAGGAAGCATGATTGTCTTAGGTACAGACTTATTACTACATAACTCTATAATGTGTTTTAAACTCCTACTGTCAAGACATTTATTTAAGTATGGGTTGCCATCTTCTGAATCAGAGAATCAAATGTGTTCATGCAAGGTACTTGAGGGAACGAAGAGTCCAGAAGGATAGGATAACTGGGGAAGAACAAAATACACCTCTCTCTCTCTCTCTCTCTCTCTCTCTCTCTCTCTCTCTCTC
>JADRCD010238473.1:34112-81306 GCA_019843815.1 Montemys delectorum
CCCTTCCCCCTCACTGTGTGTTTGCATGTGTGCAAAAAGTTCAGCAAACTAACAAAACTGCAAATTGTTAAAACAAGGATGTGACTGAGAATTCTAAAATTCTACCCCTGAGATTGACCACCAAGACTGCAAAATCCTGAATGTTTGCTCTTCAGTGACCTTCCAACTAGGCAAGATAATAAAGACTTATAACCAAACCAACTTACTAAATATGTAATGATTAATACTAAGAGGTGCAAACATGCAACACAAACCTTTGAAAATATTTTTAGATGCCAAAATATATATTTTGAACACCATGATGGTAGAAAAAAAGAGTGTAGCCCTTTAGGGATTGGAATTTTCATGATGAATACTTAATTAGAATCTGAAATTAACTCTAAGTATTTGGGATTATAATAGTTTCCCAGTAAGTTAGGGTCGACCAAAAAGAAAAGAAAAGATGAGAGAGAGAGAGAGAGAGAGAGAGAGAGAGAGAGAGAGAGAGAGAGGGAAAGGAGGTAAAAGAAGGTCTGGGGAAGACAAGAGGAGGAAAATAAAATAATTTTCATAAGATACAATGTTTTAGGTCAAAGAGTTTTCCTTCAATTAATCAAATAGGTGGTAGGGAATAGTAATTGAATTAAAATTATAGATGTATAGTAATTAGATCTTAAGTGAGGTTATCTACCTGTATTCATTTCTATCTTGCCTCTACTAAGCTGTTGTTACTGAAATAAGTGTGAAATAAGCAAATGCACGCACATTTACTGTAGCAAACAGGCCTCCCAGAATCTAATTAGACAAAGCGCTGCCATCTGCTCTGCATTATCTGGTGCCTGCTCAGATGGATGCTGCTTCATTACTAAAAGGCAGAGGGGATGCAAATTGAATTGAGCTGGACTTCCTCTCAGACAGAGACCAGGGCATGAAGTCAAACCCTTGCTGTGAACTAACAAAGCACCACTGTGGAAAAAGTGGATGAGAGGGGATTTCTTTTTCTAAGGCCACATGTCTAGTGCTTAGCAGAGGCCATAAGGGACTGTTCATCCCATTGTTCCGAACCAGGCGACATGAGTCACCACAATATAAACCTTGTTCACTATGCAAATTGTTGATTTTGGTACTTAGTCCCTTGTGACAGATGCCCTTTTATTAGCTGTGTGTCATGGCATGTTGAGCTGCATTTAACATGAGAAAGACAAAAAGCTCGCGGGACTGATATGAGAGTCTATTTTGTAAAGTGAACAAGTTTCATTCAGTTATTGAAATGCTCTGGTAAAATTATTGTTGAAGAAAATACCCATTGTATGTCATGATTTCCAAAGCCCATTTTGCGTGTGTGTGTGTCAAGCTGCTACATAGAAAGCTTTGAACTAGTTTAGACAATTTCTATATACATAAGGACAATTAATTGGTGATGTTTTTCTAAAGGACTGAAAATGATCCTTTGGTTTAAAAAAAGTTATAGATCTAGAGAAGGTAAAAGCTAATATATTAAATGTTCTACATTTTTTGGTCTTGAAAATCAGCTTTGAAATGACATTTTTCTCCATATGATGAATTTGTGCCATTTTCTTCACTAAAAGCTATTTTCCTGTACAAATGGATGCATTTTATCCTGGATTCCATTCATGCTTGTTTTTTAAAATGTTTATCTCTTTGTAGAAATGCACTTTAATAAAGACACACTCTTCCTAGCTTCAATAGGAGCAGAGGAATTAGATTTTGTGTTAAATTTAAGGGTTTTTCTCCAAAAAGTACTTTTCCCAGTAAAAGGTTACAAAGTATCAAGCAAGAACTACACGTAACTGGTAAAAGCATAAAATCTAGAGACTTTGATGAGAATTCAGTGTTTTCTTTTTTTCCCTTGTACATTTGGAAAGGGCAGAGAATCCTGTTACAGGAGTCAAAAACTCTGACTCAAGTCTTTGCTATCCTTCCCCTAAATGTCTCATTCCTACGATTTCCCCAAGATTCGCTCTATTCCTCAGCCAGTAAAACCCATCCCTGAGTTTCCAGGGAAGAATCAAATAAATAGTTCTACCCTTCAATAAAATTTCCTAAAAATTTTTAAAGTTCACATCTCCAAACAGTCTAAATTTTACATTCTACAGACTTTTTTTTCTGCCAAATGGGAAAGAGTACTGGGAAGGCAGACTACTGAGTCTCCACAACAAGTACCAGGGAGGTCACAGAACCCTTAATATCCAAAATTTTACTCAAATATTATAATTATTTGGACATCCCAGTTGTATGATAGGATCTCCATCTTTGCTCCGGTGAGTGGATGGTCAGCCATGGACCATGGATGATGGGAGTGGCTTTTTAAGATATTTTTTTCTTTTTCTTTAATTAGATATTTTCTTTATTTACATTTCAAATGTTATCCCTTTCCTGGTTCCCCCCACACACCGAAAACTCCCTATCCCAACCTGCCTCCCCCTGCTCACCAACCCACCCACTCCCTCTTCCTGTTCCTGGCATTCCCCTAAGTGGGGCATCCAGTTTTCACAGGACCGAGGGCTTCTCCTCCCATTGACGCCCAACAAATCCACTCTCTTCTGCATATGTGGCTTGAGCCATTTCGTCTCTCCATGTGTACTCTTTGGTTGGTGGTTTAGTCCATGGGAGCTCTGGGAGTTCTGGTTGGTTCATATTGTTGTTCCTTCTATGGGGCTGAAAACCCTTTCTGGTCCTATGATCCTTTCTCTAGTTCCTCCATTGGGAACCCCATGCTCAGTCCAATGGTTGGCTGAGAGCATCCACCTCTGATTTGTCAGACACGAAGTTTCTAAAGGAGCAAATCCACTGGGTTGGCATGAACGTCAAGGTGAAGAATATGAACAGATGCTGTGCCTTAAGCAGAATTCATCATGCAGTTTGCCGAATGAAGCATAGATCAGAAACTATCCTTAACTAATGTTCCCTTTTACTCAGACAACGTCCATTGACCAATCTGCAATGTCAGGGTATTCCTCTGGGGGATTTTCTGGCACAGAACACCTTTGAATATACCATTTGTCTTATACTTTAATGGTTACCCTCCTACTCAGTCTTATTTGGCAGGTTACACAGCATCTTCTAGCTCTAACACACTGTATTTTTCTCTTGCCCATTGGTTGTTGTTTCTTGCCATATTTTTAATGGTGTCAATTATATAAACTTGTAAATAGTTATCCTGTTTAAATATGGTCCTTCATAGTAATATGTCAAGACTTCTATTCATAGCTAATATTTTTAACATTGTTACAATGATCTAATAGGCATTTAACTTTGGGCATGGCAGAAAGTTGTGCTTTTCTTACATTCTACCATTTGAGAGTATTTTACTATGATCTTCTGCTCCTGTTCAGCATCTAATTCTTAGGTGATATTCTGCTGGGTACAGCCACTAACACACACACACAAAAAGACAGTATTGAAAGATGTTAGATAGTATATTAACCTAGGGGTTCCTCATGCATGATAACTTTATTCTAACAATTTAAAGTAAAATCATTAATAAAAATTGGTTAAAGCCAAAAATCTGTTTGACTCTTACAACTTTTTAATAATCAAAATTTGACTTTTATTTCTTGCATTCAATTAAATTACATGTAACATAATTCATTTCAATTATTAAATCAACAAAATGTACATATTTGGATATATTATTGTCTTGTTGGTTATATCTGTGCTGGAAAATATTTAAACATAAATTGGAATACGAAAATAAAAAATTATATTCTTCACATATTATATGACAGAGCACGGAGGAAGATACATATTCAAAGCCTAGCCTATTAAATCAAGGACTGAAGGCAAGACTATAAACTTCAGGTGTAATTCAATGAATAAAATCACCTCCATAGTTCCAAGTTGTAAAGAATGTTAGATACGGAGCAGATATACCTGCTTCAGAACCATGTGCTCTTAGCATTCTCTAGTACTACAGAGGAAACTGCACTACTAAGCTAACTATTTATATATCTACAAGGACTCTCTTCTGTGCCTAGTTCACACAGAGGTATGGTGCCTTCTAGCTTAAATTTTATGAAGTGGTCTTTTAAAAAAATTGTTGATTCTCACGGAGAAGTCTGCCTTCAGTAATGGCTTGGCTAATGTTGATTTTGGTCTCACTGCGACTGGCTTGCAATGAGGACTCATTGTACCTCCTTCTCATGGGCTGAATGGTATTACTAAGGTATTTCAACATTTTCCTCTTTGTACTCTTACAGTCCAGCAGTTTTATGTACCTCATTATTACAATGGTGTTATAGGTATACTCACTAAGAGGCTCAATTATTAAAAATAGTAACTTAAATTTTCTATTGTAGTATGTTTATTTTGTGGCTTTGTCAATTTATATTTTCCTGAATTTGATAAAGTTTAAATGATATGAAATAAACAGATCTGATTTTTTATATATATATTTTTATATTTATATAATAAATAACATAGTTTGCCAGATCAGAATAATAGAAAATAGATGAAAAAGCATAGGAAATAAAAAAAAAAACAACTAGACCAATAATACAGACACTATATCAACTGGAAATTGCGACCCCATAATCAATCACAGTTGTATCCTGCACTTTGATATGTTGACACTCTCTTTTAATAAACACCATCTTCTTCTTCCTCTTCCTTCTCCTCCTCCTTCTCCATCTTCTCTTCCTCCTCCTCCTTCTTCTTAAAAATAGTGTTTGATAACGAGCAAGAGCTATACTTATCTCTAAGTATAAGGATACATATTTATAATGCAGTTAGAAATTATACAACAAAGGTGGCAATAGCAGATTCTCCCCCAAGATCTATGGCCTCACCAGACCCTGATAGTTGGTTACATATCTAGTTCAAGGCATGTTTTCCTTCTGTTGTACACCAACAGCTGTTGTTTCCACCAAGGTATGAGCATCACTAATACACCTTGAGGGATATCCTATGATTGTCCTTGTTGTGGTTCACACATATAACATCTGCACACCACTATTGATTATGCTTCTCCCTTGGAAGTTAATGTAATCCATTCTGGTACTAGGAGGGATAGTCCTTATGGAAGACACTTCTAGATCAGTAGTTGGACAGGAGCAGAAAGATTGTAAGAGCCAGAAAATCAGGGCATTTGCTCCTAGATAATTTCTTCTGCATATGAGAGAAGAAGCTATACTCATGAAATCTCAACATTATTCTTTCCTAAGCAAGACCTACCTGATGGCAGCACTACTATACTCATAAAATAGAGCAGGAAATGATGAGCTTAACAAGATCCCACACCTAGATGAAATGATGCTAAAAGAGGAAGAATCCATTTTCTCCAGGGATGAGCTTTCTGGCAGGTTAGCCAACACCAATTAGTCAACTTTAAATACTTGTGCATAGGAACAACAATAAATGGATACAGTAGTTACATATACATGTGTATATATATGTATATATGTAAGAACAATAATCAAAGAGCAACATGTTGTGAATTTGAGGGGGAGTAGATAGGCATGTGTGAAGTTTGAAGGGAGAGAGTAAGGAGTGGAAAAATATAAGTACAGTATTTATATGAATTCTCAAAATTATAAAAATAAGAAATTAATGTAAATCCTTGAGAGTCTAATTATCAGAAGCATCCTTTAATAATTTTTTTATAAATTATAATAATGCAACTTATATATGGTTCATAACAAAAGTATTAACAATTTCTGTGTCAAGAAAACTGACCTTATCTATGAAATAAGAATTATAAACTCTAGAATATGTCAATATGTGAAATATACCACTCCACCAAAACACCCATGAAATTCAGGTGGCTAATAATCTCCCTCTTACCTAACTCCTTCTTTACAAGTTATTATTCTAATAGGCTTAATTTACTTGTTTTTATTATTATCTATAGGATATAGTACTTGATACATTTCAAAGTTAGTATTTCCTGTATTTACATACCTGAATATTTCAGCTTAAAGCATTAATTTATTTTACTTTCTATGAGTACAATCTGTATATATCGATCATATCACTGGATGACTTAAACCACCTCAGATAATACATAGTTCTCCAAAACAACATAGATTGGAGAACTCTTGGTTCATTGCACAGAATGTCCTTAATAAATTAACTAATGTCACTAGTTACTCTATTTAGGTACTTTCTAAAAATTTAAAGATTCTTGATTTGGTAAATTTGTCTTGTATCCAAATGATGACATATAATGATATATATAATATCATTATATATGTAATATATATATAATGATATATAGTTCCTGATATATAATGAATGGTTTCCGATAAGGAATCAATCAAGATTTAGATGCCCAACACAAAGAATGTGTATATTGATCATCAATTTTCAAGATAGTAAATCTAACTCTTTTTTCTCTCATCAAGGAAACATACCAGAATTCAGATTGGAGATTGCTGCATTTAGAAATAAATAGAAGTTTATTTGATGAATAAAAGTAATTATAATATTTTCAATGAATTTTTCAAATAAATGTGGCTGAAAAGTAGTGCTTATAAAAGAAGCATTTTTTCTCATGGTTAAATGTCTCTCTCTCTCTACCTCTCTCTTTCCCCCCTCCCCCCTCTCTCTTTCTCTCCTTAAAAGGCATGCATTTTTGTTTAAACACAAGACAGAAATATTGCATTGCATGGGAATTATCAAGCTTTTGACTTTTCAAATAATTCCATATTTACTTTTAGAAATTCTTTTTTTTTTACTAGAAGTTTTCTTTATTTACAATATCTCCTTTCCCAGGTTCCCCTCCAAAAAAGAAAGAAAGAAAGAAAGAAAGAAAGAAAGAAAGAAAGAAAGAAAGAAAGAAGAAAAGAAAAGAAAAGAAAAGAAAAGAACAAAACAAAAACTAAAACAAAACACTGTTCCCTTCCCCTACTCACCACCCCACCCCCTCCTGTTTACTGGCCCTGGCATTTCCTACACTGGGGCATAGAACATTCACAGGGCCCTACATTTGAGAAGTCCTATATAAACACGTAGGTTGGCAAATCCCTAACCAGCATTATATTAACTACCATATGTAAATATATTTCACTTACATTGGTATATAACTTTTGTATGGTTTGTTGACTAAGTATCTAATTTTCTGATATTAGCTTAAAATAACATTTATTAAGAGATTCTCAAACTTTCTTTAAAAAAAAAATATGTGTTCTTTGTTAACAAAACAGTTCAGCCTTTACTCCAAAGAAGGGAAGCTGAAACTACAATTATCTTCTGAGTAGTAAGAAAATATTTTTTATAGTTTGTGATAACCACTTCGCCAGGTATACATAGCCATATATTATAGGCTAGAAAGGAGAGGTAACTAAGCATGTGTTACTATCTTACTACATGTCTTATACTATTAACTTATAGAGCTTTCTATACTGTAGTCCACGTTATTGTAAACAAACAAACAAATCCAAAACCTCTGTGGTCTTTAACCACAAAATCTACTCCTTGCATATGCTTCATATCTAGGGCTTGCCTTCCCCTCCAACATCACTCAATGGCAGAAGTTAAGAGGGGAATCTGAAGTGGGAAATCATGCACAGTGATGTCATGTTTCTTTTCCAATGTGGCAGATATCACTTTCACACACAGTTGTAGCTAGAATGTTTTGTATTTAACAGTTGAGCAAAGAAGCACAGCTCTCTTCCATTGGGAGCTCAGAAGACCTTAATACGACTGAACAGTATAATGTCGCCCTATCTTTCTACAGTTATGAACCCAATGCCAAGTACAAAAGAATTACTTTAATGCTCCTCAACTCATACACAGATTAAGAAAATGTGCTACATATACACAGTGGGAAATAATTCAACTATAAAGTATGAAGTTTATCATTTATGATAACATGTGAAGTTCATGATACTCTATTGTGATTAATAATATTAAGAGAAATAAAAGGCACTGAAAGACAAACATTGCATGATCTCACTTACATGCTGAAGCCAATGAATTTTCCTATAGAAATTGAGAGAAAGAAAATGGTAGCTCCCAGAGGTTGGGAAGATTTGGCTTTGGGAGGGAAGAGGACAGGCTGTTAGAGGAGTGTTAAAGTAGAGTTGATCACTGTGCACTCAGTTACCGAAACAATGGCTTTGATATGCTACTGTACAGTAGAAGGCTCATAGGTTGACAGTAAGGTACTATACAGAAGGTACTATGCAGTCCAAATGCTAAAAGAAGGCTTGTAAGTGTTTACACATTAAAGACATAATCATTGTTTGAAGAGATAAAAATCTTTAGTTTACTCTTACCAAGAAACAATACATACACTATAGTAAACTACATACATATTCCCAGTGTTCCAGAAGCTAAGTAAGGAAGATCATGAGTTTTAGATCAGCCTAAACTACATAGTAAATTCCAGATCACCCTTGGTTGCAAAGAAATGCCCCATTTAAAAAATAAAACACAGCAAACAACAACAACAAAAGCAGTGCTACCCAATCCCTACATGTACTAGAGCATTGCATGCCTTCCCATAATTATGGGCAATATTAGTTGAAAATAAATCTTTAAATCCTCCCAAATAATAGCTTAAAATTCTAAGTTTACTTTTGAATAACACCAAAGCACAACAAAACAGAACAGAAGCAAAACCTTTGGAGAGCTTATTATGAGATTGCTAGAAAGAGTGACATTTAAGTTCCAAAATGGCAGCAGTAGTAATAATATCAGGCATCAGTAAAAATGTTTTGTGACAATTATATGATGCCACCGCACAAAATATGCTCCTTTAAGCTTCCTCTCCCTGATAAGGCATGCACATCATTTTTGTCTACTCATAACGACAACTTTAGAACTTCACACCAAGAAACCATTTGGTTCTTTTTCACAATAGTTTTCAAAACATTTCATTCAAAATTTCTTAATGGGTGGGACAGATATGGCAAGAAGGCAGATATTGTCCACAAAAAAATAAAAAAAAAAATCACCTAATTTTCCTTTCTTTGAACAACCACAAGTGTCGTGACATTTTGCAGGTTCTTGTTAACTCTTTTAGAAATGCTGTAAATTGACATTTGGAGTGGGGGGAGGGAGGAAAGCACTTTCTAATACTTGGTGCATAGACATTTGAAGAATGATGGAAATATTATGCTAATATAGTTATACCTTTATAACTAGTGATAAAAATACCCTCCTAGCCAGATTTCTTGAAACAAGGTGGAGCGACTCATATGTACCCTGACAATGACAAGGAAATGGTTTATTACACAAGAAGGTTTGCACTTCTTGTGAAACCTTGGACTTTCACAGACAAAATTCTTGATGTGTCTTTAGGAAGAGGCACATCCCAAATTTAAGGACCCCGTGTGACATGTATCCTGGGGGAAGATTGCCACCTACTGGATAGCTGACTGCTCTCTCAGGTCTTGAATGTAAATATCCTCTCTTCAGTATAAGATCCATCATAAAGCAAACTGCAGTTTGTCAGCTAGCTCTTCCTCCAGTCATTTTAACTGAAGCTTCTAAGTGTTCGGGATGTTAGTCATCCAACAAATGTGGCTAATAATAAGATGTTTCAACTCCAGACTGCCCTGTCCCCTGCCCCAGAGCTCATAGGCATAGCTCCTTGGAAGGTAAATAGAAGGTCTTAGGGTTTTGAAATGTTACAGAATCAGAAGATGGTATCCTGACTCAATTCAGAAAACATGATTCATGTTAGATAACTATTCTAGTAAAAATATATAAATTTCTTTTAAAAGTTGACTGCTCAGAGCCTTATAGTCTGGAAATTTTTTATCTATTACTTTTTATGTAACACTTAAGAATGTAATTAAGAATATTCATGTGAATAGTTAAATCATTGGTCATTTTTATGCACAAATATGAGGCAAAAGAAATCCTTTCCACATTGAAGGCTGACTGTATTACTGTAACAATTCTCAACCTTATTTTGGAATTTTGGAGTAAAGGATTAGTATAAAAGTTCTCAAAACTCTGCTGCCAACTTGAAAATCCAAAGTGGACTTAAACACAGTGTTAATATAATAATAAGATTTTAGAAGATCGGGATAAGGAAGAAAATGAAGGAAATGCCAGAATGTGCAGAATCTAAGTGAAGAGTATCCATCAGAGAGAAGAGCTTTAATAACAAAGATTAAAAGAAAGTAGAGTTGAAGAGAAACAAAGACAATGGCCAGGGTGGAAACCACTAGCTACAGGGTAAAGTCTAACCTTTAAAACCACATAACCTGTAGACACGGGTAGATGGTTCACTGTTTAAGAGTGCATACTGCTCTTACAGACTCCTGGAGTCTCCCACACTGTGGGAGGTTTAAAATCACCTGTAACTACAGTTCCAGAGAAGAGGATGGATGTCATCCTCTGTAGTCTGTAGGCACCTGCACTCACCAGACACTTAACCACAGGTAGGCACACATACATATACACATAATTATGAATGAATACAAATTAACCATAAACAAAATTACATAAATCTAGGGGGCAAAAAAACGAATGATATGTGCAAACAGTTCAGACTTCATGTGTGAATTACAGGTTGTTTCCAACTTTATTGTGAAATGTAATGCTAATCTTTGTTTTCTTGATTGATGTCATTTCTCTTCTCTTTTCCTAGACAGTGTCCTGAGCCCTGTACATCTACATTTGAGTTTCTCAGTCATTCTGTTGTTACCTGCGAGTGTCAATGAAGTATGGTTTCAGTGTTTGTGTACGGTAGACATGATAGGAACAGTAATGTATTTAGAATGGATATGGGAAGTGTGAGGTGGGGGACATGAAGAGGGAAACAGAGTATAATTTTATAATTAACAATCTGTTAAGACTGTGTTATATTTTCCTAAAGATTCTAGTGCTAATTCCATAGCTATCTTGATCTGTTCAAGAGAAAAACATTTCTTTTTTTTTCTTTTTTTTTTTTTTTTGAAAGTATTAATAAAATCCTTGGTCAGACCAGACATTTTAAGGCCTCAGCTCCAAAGAGCTCCATGATACCCTGAGAATAAACTGGGCTGTACCTTATAAAAAGGAATATGCCGATCCATATGTGTATCCTTAGTGGCACATAACCATTCATAATGTTTCTATTTTTTGAGACAGTTACTGAAATACCACTTGTGAGACCATTAAATACATGAGGATATTCTGCTAATTTGAAATTAGTGACCTATTTTATAATCCAGGTCCAAATCTTGCCAAGTAATTATCTAATTAAGATTATTATTTACAATAATAAATAATAAGAGCCATGGAAATTGGTGAACTGTCTTCTTCCTCTCTCATTTTCTTTGTTTCCTCCTCCCTTCCTCTTTTCCCTCTCCCTCTTTCTCTCCCTCTTCTCTCTGTGTCTATCTGTCTCCTCTCCCACCGTCCCTTTCTCTTTCTCTCTTTCTTTCACCAATGTTTTTTAAGGACTTAAATTTCAAATTTGTTTTTCTTATCATGTTTATCATGTTTATTATCTTGTTTTATAATGAATTCAGTTTGGAGATTTTTTTCACTAGGATCCAGAAGAACAAACTTTTCTTTCTTCCTTTCTTTTTTTTTTAAATCTTAGCAGAGTATTACATGAAATTATGAACAGTTATATGAAGTAGACAGCAGGAACCACACTCCCCATGTTAAAGCTTTGCACAACTCCTAGTAGCAACTGACGCCCTCACTGGATTTTACAAAGACGATGTAGTTGAAATGAGTTATGAAGACTGAAAATAACTTGTAAGGTGAACTTTTGGTCAGCATACTATAAATAATAGCATTGAAGATTTGAAACGCACACACACACACACACACACACACACATACACACACACAATATGTGCTTTATCCAATAATAATGTTGTAATTAAACACAATTTTTTAAAAGTAAGTATACTCTTCAAGCAGCTGTATGAATTTCCTGGTGTTCTCCCCACTCCCTGAATTTTAGATTTATAAAAACCACATCTCAGCTGCTACCTTTCAACAACTTTACTCCGAGGCAATAAATAATTCAATGTGCTAATTTGACAGATGACTCTCCAGGAACCACCCGCCATTACTAGCATCATTAGGCCATAATATGCGTGACGAGGAGGATGGCCATTCAGCAAATGTCCTTCACTTGTTTACTCCTAAAGAGCTGTACTCTGCACAATTAACTAATGAAGCATTATGGGCTTTTCTCCTCTTCCCTGCTATTTCAATATTCCAATGTGGAGAGCCTGAAGGAAAACCCATTCTGTCTCTTTTTGCTAAATAAGTGTTTACAAGATGGTTTAGACTGAACCAGAGCTCCCAGAGGAATAAGGAGAAAATAAGATAGGAAAAATGGATTGGTGTCACGTCCGTCACTAACCCTTCCTTTCTTTTCTGTGATGTGTAAGGAAAATTCAAATGAAATTTGGCCATGAAAAAGAAAGAACAAAAATCCAGAAATCTTCACAACATAAAAGAGAGACAATGTTCCTGCAAATAAATCTCATATGTCATTCAATATTTACTACTTACAAAAATTTTGTACTGTCCTTATGACATTAGATAGTTTTATCCTGACCTTAGAGCTTGATCAGAGGTAAAGACCTTCCAAGTCACCCTCAATTTTACATTTTAAATCCAGTTGAAATTACTAAAATTTCTGTGACTAAGGATGTTGGTGTGTCCAGGCTTTCTCTGGCTGACTAAATCAACAAACCTTGAAAATCTTTAAATTTTCAAAATGTCCAAGTTTTTGTCTAAATAGCTCATTCTCACAGACATGAACTAAACAAGCAAACATCAGCTGTTATTACTCTCTAAACATCACAAGATCAAGATCTTTTGTTGTTGAGAAAAGATGGCCAGCGGTGGAAGTAATTTTAGAAACTTCCTTGTCACAAGTGTATACTAAACTAGAGAGTCACACTTTGCAAATGGTATCCTTTACTGCTATTACAAAGGCTGTGTTTGTGAGTACAGAAAACAGTCTTTGCTAAAGACATAACAAATGAATGAAAGGAATGGGAAGAGGTGCAGATCTCAAACACCTTTCCAGTCTTCATCAGGCCCATGGCATGGTTCATGTCAGAAACGTTTTGGTCTTAGATCTAAAAACTATGATTTCCTGGCAGAGGATACAATTTGATAGTCATGATTGTAATGCTCCCCTTACACAAATAAAATTAGAATTAAAAATAATGTGTTCTACTTGTGTGGTGAATCAAAGAAAGGTATCTATGCCTGTCGAGATTCACTTTAAGACCTTTGTGTTTACTTCATGTAGGTGAAAAATACGAAAAATGATGCAAAGGTCTTTCCGGTTTAATGATAACCTTGGAGTTGTAGGAGACCTCTAACAATGAGAATCAACATCATTGTGTTTCAAGTCTGGCAGATAAATCCTGGTAGACTGGCAATATCTTATCACACTTGAACATTTGTCATATTGTTATTATTATGAACTTCATGTATACTTTTCTCTCGTATAATTCACATAGTTCTTTCAGAAGAATGAATGTATGCAGGATATGCTAAGTCAAAACTTCAGGAGATTAGTAAAAAAAAATAGACACTTCTGAATACATATGTGTCTAATGGCTTTACTATGGCTGGAGTATTATAGTAATGAGAACAGCAAATCTGATACTGTTTTATATGGCGAGTACTGTTTACGCCTAGAGAATTTGCTCCTCTCCATTCACACAAAGGATGGGAAATAATTAGAGTGTGAAAACTTATTTTTTCAAAATATAGTTTAAAATAAGAAAGTACATTTAAATGCTAAAAAGAACATCACCTTTCTTGCTATACATATCCTTCATACGACATATTTCATCTGATGAAATCTGAAAGACATCAATGAAACATGTAAATGTTATCAATTTACTATGTTGTAGGGAGTTAACAAAGCAATGACTTTGTCATAAATTTTCTTAAAATTTTCAAAAATACATTTTTTCTTTAAATTTTTAAAAAAAATTTTCTTACCTTTCTATATAAAGCCTTATAAAGAAGGTTTAATTTCAACTTTGTTAAAGATTATATAAAATTGTTTCATTGCATGATCTATGTAGTGAAACTCTTAGACAGGTATATAAGGGACGATAATTTAACCCAGTTATGTTAGAAACTAGAACACTATATAGTATCTTGTAGCATAATTAAATATTTATAGGCATGAAAAAGCACACTTGGTTTTAAATGGTTGATTATTTGTCTTTAGAAGCTATTCAGTGAGAAGTGCAATAACATCAAAATTATAACTAATACAATCACTTGTATCTTTTCATGACTGTGACATTTAAAATGTGTTTATAGATCTCTAGTAAGTATTGAACATTAGAAAATATTGTATGCTAATGTTTATTTTTAAACAAATTATTTACAAAAATTATGAATTTATGATGCATTCAGTGGTGTTCAAGATTATAATTATTAAATCAATTGCACATAGATCCCATATAGTCAATTCAATTTAACTAAAATTATTTTGAATTTCATTTAGGACTCATAATGAAGTCTTATTTTTGTAAGAAAAAAAGTTAAAAGCTGCATGTGGCTTTATTTAGAGGTTGGTTCATTATTATGCAGTAATTTCTTCTTTTATCGTGTAATTTTGCTAAAATTTCTATAATGTGTTATTAAATAAATCATACCCAGGCTAAATGCATCTCAGAAAAACACACTCCCTTGCGTGTGCCACTTACCTGCAGGCTCACAGTTCATTGAAGACATTTCTGTTTATTTTGATATCTTTTGTTGAAGAAATGCACAGTAACAATGATGAGCAGACAAAGAGAGGGGGAAAGCCATTCATCCATTCATGGGTAATTGAATTCCCTCATATTTCATAAACAGACTGCCTATCTGTAGGGTTGTGCTTTATTCGAATAACTTTCTTTAAAATGATTTTCCTTATAAGATGTTGGAATTACAATAATGTTTAAGAACTCAAGGTCAAAACATTTTTTAAGTTAGTTTATTTGATGAATGTGTTGCTGGGAAAGGAGGTACCCCCTCCTTTTCCTTCTCCTCTCTTGCCTACAAATTGCCTTTAGACTGGATGTTTATTGCCCGATGTAAAGAACAAAACAGGGAGGTAATTAAGCCTAGAATTGCCTGCTGGTACTTAATGACAGTCAGGCCATGGGCAAGAGCTTCTGAGTGCACCCAAGTCTGCAAAGAAGGAGGCTTGTTTCTGAAACAAAGCCAAGCAGCAAGACATCATTACTGTTAATTACCTGGTAAACAAAAGAGACTTGGTGTCTGTGGCAATGCACCAAACTTGGTGCAGCAGCTGACACTGTAAAAGACGGTTGGTCTGACTTTGTCCCTGGGAGCATTGTGCTGTGTGATGATCCACCTCAGTAAAGAGCTTAAGTAATTATACTCCAACAACTGTGTTTGTAAGCGCTGTCCCTTGTCTTGGGCTTTAATGACAACAAACAACCTGTCCACTGGAAACAGGTGGCATCTGCTAAGCATCACCAGGGACAAAAAAGACATGATCTCAAAGAGAAATTCATTATTGTCAAAGCCAAAGGGCACAATGTATAAAAGCAGGTGAAAGTATTGAGTCCCATTGAAATTTAGAAATCCTTTAATAAATAATTATGAACTAAGAGAATCAACTATATTTAAAACAGTTATCAACTGCTTTTGTAAGACGAGTGTCTTACAAAAAAAAGCCAAAAAAAGCTGCAATAACAGTATATGTGTGTGTGTGTGTGTGTGTGTAAATACACATGTATACATTATGTGCAATGTATATTTAACATATATGAATGTATTTATTACATTGCTTTGTTTTCATTCTTACCTTTTATCTACTATGCCTGATAATCAACATAGATAAACTCAGAAGGATGGTCAACACAGTAAATTTAAGCTCGAAGAAGATTGTACAATAAGGCTCTATGTTCACTTGTATATGAGATATTTGATTGGATGGGTTTTAAAGTCCTAGAAAGGTAACATAGATTTAATGACTTTATCATATAGATTCATTTTTTTCCATTTGCAGCTATGTAGTCTTACATAGATTTCTCCTCATGACTATGTTCCCACACAAAATAAAATAAAAGTCAAAATTATGTTTCTCACAGATACAGTGTACATCTGCTCTGAGCATGAGGTCTACTACATCACATGCTTGATCACCAACAAACATGCAAGTGACTATTTGCATAGATGTTAGCTTGTTAGCTAAAACAACAAAAACCACAGGGTGGGCTAAATAAGTACAGAGTTGAGCCTATTTGCAATACGCATGCACAGAGATACAAGCTGAGTATCAAAGAGTTCATGGTTTGAATGTCTTCTTATCTGAGACACTGCTTGCTTTTGTTAAAAGCTAATGAGAAGGTTAGGAACACCTAGATTTTTATTTTTAACAGTATTAGTGCTTGTTCATAGTACACAATGATGGGTTTCATGACATTTCCATTCAAGTAGGTTGGACACTTTCCTATTTTGACCTCCTGTTGTCCTCTGCTGCCTTCTTCCCCCATTCCATTCTTCCCATCTCTTTTTGTATTCACTTTCATACTCACGCATATATATTCTATATATTCATGAATATTTATATATTTCATATACACCATGCATGAAAGCTATGATGCAATGCTGGTCTTTCTCATTCTAAATTATTTAATTTAGCATTCTTACTATCTCTGGTTCTATCCACTTTCTTGAAAACAACATGTTTTATGCTTTATAGGTGAATGGAACTCCAAGTCTGTTGATGAATCCTTCAGCCGAGTCCACAGTTCAGCCATTGTGAACAGTGCCACAGTAAACATGGATGTTCAACTATGAGCTGACTTACACTTCCTGAGTTGTATTACCAGGAGTAGTACAACTACTTTTCTGTCAGAATGACCACATCTAAATTTATGCTTTGTGGATTGCCAGTTTTATAACTTGGAGAGTGACAAATTGCCTAATTGTGTTTCTTTCCCTAGTGAGATGTACAGGCCTAACCACTTCCGAACACAAATTAACACTGAACTGGTACGCTATAAACTACTTTGTATTATTATTTATCATCACATATAAAATATGAATAATTCTTATAACTAATTTGAAAAGTAGATTCACGTAAATACTAAAGTCATATAAAAATTCTTATACATGTGTTGGTGTTTTTTTTATTATTTTCATTTTGGGGGGGGTTGGTTGTTGTTGTGTGTGTGTGTGTGTTTTATTTTCTTATTACTTATTACAAACTCTAAGACCATTTCTAGTTTAGATGTGACTCACTTGTGATCCTAATATTACTTGTACTAATCTTCCCTTGGAGCCCTGATGGACTTTGAAATATACCATTCATCCACTAGCAGGGCAGTTAGACAACAATTGTCAAATGACTCAATCCACATGTTTTTCTTCCTGCTTTGGTTGACTTTGTTTTATATGATGTGTCAGAGAAGTGCCATGTGCAAAGGCTCTGTCGCCAGAGCTGTTATCGACATACCGCTTCAAGGGTCTGTCACTCACAGTCGTAAGACTCTTGGTTTTGTCTTTACTCTCAACAGCCACGAAGCCAAGGGAAAGGCAATTTCTGCCTTCTGTGAAGCTTTCATCCAAACTGAGAAAGCTCCTAACTCTAAGGTACAAAGCCTCTCATGAACTTTATAACTCCTACCAGTCCCGACCTATGCCAGCAGAGAATTTGAAGGAATTCGACTCATCATTTTCACTTCTGTGGTTTCTCCCAATTTTTACTCATCTTCAAATAAGTGGATGAAAAAACATGGAAGCATATTTAGAACTAATTATGTGTCTTTGCATCTATAGCAAAATCATCTGCTTATACAATTTTGATATTTTTAAGTTTTGAAAGTATGTAATAATTACCTCTTTGTTCCTTTTCCTTTCAATTGATAAAAATCAAACTGAACTTGCCCATTTTGATACCCAGATCCTGATTTTTTTTTTCCAAAATGGAGATCGCTACTTATAAAACATCATCCTTTCGTTATATACACAAATCCCTTGCTTACATTTGGTGATAAGAATATTATCCTGACACAGCAGCGCTCTACTCACTGTGGCATCTCAGAACAGTAAACTCTTCTGAGGTTTTTTACGACTATCAATAATTTATATAAATGGCAAGTGTCTTGAAGTGCACATACCACAGTGCTAGGATAATGAAGGCAGCGTTGCATCTACCCAAACAAGCAAGCACACAGAGCAAAATCAACCAGGAAATGACAAAGCAACAGCATGCATAGTGCACATGAGCCTTGTGAGTACTTTTGTTTATGCAATTCCAAATTCAGCAGCAATAATTCTATAATCTAAAATGCCTAATGATACACACATTCTACAGTTACCTCAGTGACTTGCCAAAGCACAAACATAAATCACAGGTCAATCTAAGTTCCTCATCATTAACTCCTGCCCACCATCCTATGCAGTCACTTTTGAATGAAGATTCAATAGTCTATTTGTTCTTAGTATGTTGATTAAAACATTTACCACAGGGAAATTTGATAATTTTTTTTACCATGTGCATATATTGTAATAGGTAAATTAAACTTGTACCAAACACTTTTGCTAAAATATTATAAATGCATGTTAAATATCCACTTTATTTATACGTTCATGCATTTGTATGGCATGCCCTTAACAAATAAGTTATCATGAATGACAAGATAAAGTTACTATTCAAGTATTACAAGCGAATTTTTAAGTCTTAATAAAAAACTGCAAAATGTTACTGAAATGCAAATATCCTTAAGATATCCCTTTGAAGTAGAACAACAGGAGCCTATGCATCTTAGTGAACCATTTCCTCGTGTGGAGGTAGATGATCCTGAGCAATTACAGAAGCATGCCACCCTTGAGAGATGCTCAGCAAGACACTTTCACTAAGCAGATAGCCTTGCTCTCAACCATCATCTCTACAGTATTTTCATCAATGGAAGGAAAGCTTTGTCATTTTCTACCTTGTTCCATCTCTTTTTTGGAGTTTATTCTTTTCCAAAATTTATTTGCTCTCTAGTGAGGAATTTTGTAGTATCTGTAACATAACATTGTCCTGTTGTGAAACACAAATCATATTCCTTATGAACACTGCAAATATTCCAATCCTTATTCAGACTGTTGGGGGTAGATTATTAAACAATTAAAGCAAAAAAGAAAAAAACCCATTGTTTAAAATTAGTCATTTGTATAAAGACTGTCAACCAAAATATGGCTTTCTAAATTTCAAAAATTGTCATATTTATTTACTTAATTATATACTTGGAGATGCAGGTTTTTCTACTAACCAAGTTATTTATGCTAACATATCAAATATTTACTGCTGATTTTGTAAAGTACTTCATTTTATTTGTGTTAAATGACCTTTTATTCCTAGTCTATAGCAATAAAGAGAATGCTTCCTGTTCTATCATTTAAGAAAAGGCTTATTTTCACACTACTAAAATGAGAAGCTAAGTTTAATAAAATACTTTTTCTTGCTTTGGCTATAGGGGAAAAAAGACTTGAATGTTGGGAAAGGCCACCTCAGGGGACAGAGGTCAGAACTGCAGTAAATCAGCTTGCAGGAACAAGTCACTGGACACTATAAAAATCAAGAGTGGTTCTTTAAGAGACCAACTTGACCCTCCTTAACCAGAAAATAACATCTGACCCAGCAGTGAAATTTATCACAACATTTCAATTAAAACTTGGCAGGAACGTGAACAGCAAGATGCTCTTCTGCAGTTGACCTTGTTCTAGGAGAAACAGTGAATGAGGAGGGCATAGATACCCTTGCCTTGGATTGTATATGATTGAATGTGATGGGTAAGATAAAAATTTCTCAGTCTCATGGAATATTCTAGAAAGTAACATGGTAACATGTGGGTGAAAGGCAGGCTTGTACTATTTTCTGTCTTTTTTTCCCCTCCCTCTCTCTTCTTGGATAAATTATAAATCTGTCTGTAGCTAAGCAGTTGTCTGAACAGTCTTTTAATTTACATAAGACTCCCTGTCAAGTGTCTGTCATACCAAACAGGGCACTTTTAGGATTCTTCATTTTTTAATTGTTCTCAATCCCTTCTGCAGCTATACCCTAATAGTTCAAGCAATTTTGTACTTGGTTATCTGATTTTCTCCCTGTGTTAGCCAAGACAAGTATGATAAAAGTCAGGAGAGAAAAATATGTTATATATGTCAAGACTTCTGTAAAAACTTGGAGTTTAGTAACTCTTATTAAATAGGATATTAAAAATGATTTTGAAACAAAATGATGTGCATTGTCTCAAAAGATTCACTAGAAAGGAAATACTAGAAAAGTATGAACGACTTGACTTAAACTGGATTGCATCAGGCCACACAGAATCGTTAAACTATAAAATGATAAATGACATCACAGCTTGTTATTCTCATCAATCACTTCATAACAAGTTATGGCATATACATATAAGTCAAAGCAAACAGGAACAGTGTCTTCCTTGCCAACAGCCACCTTTATTATCAACCAAGAGTAAGTAATTGAGGACAATGTCATGAGACGAACAAAAACAGGGCTATTTTATGGCTCTTTTGAGATTAAAACAATCTTTAAATATTTCAAATATAAATAATATTTTGTCAGTGTTCACATTATAATTGTTCTTTTTAAAATTTCTTACTTCCTTTTCATTCTTTTGATCGTGGCAGCAGAATACATGGCAAAATACATATGAAAAGATTCTTCTTTTATCAGATGGCTTTGAATTGTTTATATGGAAGTAAATAAATTAAACTCTATAAAAAATAATGGTAAAGTCCCAGTGTGTTATAGAATTAAAATTAAGCTCAAACTGAAGTGAAGGAATTAGACAACTTCAAAAATATAAATACTGGTCAGAAAATAGGTAGCATGCACAAATTGTCTAATCAATGTGGGCAACTCCAGAATTTTAATATATTTTAGGGCTATTATAGATGAATAAACGGATGATAAATATGAGGCAAGGTGTGTTCATAGCATCCTTTAATTAAATAGATAATAACTTATATGCACTGAATTATTTTACTTAGTTAATGCTAATGATATTAAAATTGGTTAATAATCTTTTAACAGCTGTCAATATTAATATATCAAGTCAAATTTAGGTTCGTCAATGCTAATGAAATAATCTCAGATGGATGAGCTACATCCTGAGATCAACTACATACTTAAGGCAGGTCAAAATCTTTGTAATATGACAGTTAAAGGTTTTCTACAACTCAAATAGAGAAGAATGGTGAGAGAAATGAAACAGGTTCTGATACACCATAAGGGTTACTCTGAAGGAAGCGTCACTCTAGACATTTCCTTGTACACTGTTTTCTGAAAATAGCCATCATTTATGGGATAAGTTTTAGATTTTATTATGGGTGTTTTCACTCCTTCTCTTTTTAAATTGAAACTCTACTTTGTACAAGAAAGCTGATTCTTGTAGATAAACAGAGTATGCAACTATGAAGAAAGGGAACAAAAAAGTATGTGTGTTAGGTGAGTAGCATCAGTAAGACTTGAGGAGGCATAGCATTTATGATCTTCTCCCCCATCCAGAGAGGGGGGGGCAGGGGAGGGAGAGGGAGAGGGAGAGAGAGACTATATTACTCTGTTGAGAAAGAAGCCCCAAGCTGACAAAGCTATTTTCTTCCCAGATATAACAGCAGAATATCATTTTGGCTTCAAATCACCCCAGTACTTCAATGGAATTTTAAATTATCCATTCATAATTATCCATTTACATATTTATAAGTAAAGTGCTTGATGTCTTAATTCAGAATATTCCTGGTCAATTCTGTTCCAAAGTGATTCTTTTGGATTAAAGCAGACATTATGATTCCCAGCTTAGGAATTCCTCAAAGGATAAAATTGCTGATTGGCTGATTGGCTGCCAACTTTCTATAGTTCTCTCTTCCAACGGATTTATATGCTACTCTGTGACCACCCTCAATTTGTATCACACCCACTAACAACTGGGAATGGAGGAGACACTGGCAAAAGGTTCATATGTCCTCTACAGCAGCTTTGCATGGATGTCCCTCACTTCCCTGGCAGATGCTTTCTCAGAAGTATGTTGTGGCCTGAGCTTTAGATTTTCCTACTCAACCTCTACTCCTGTTTTTCTGCAAACAGAATCTTGTCCCTTCCTTCTTTATTACTCCTAGGTGAATCATATAATTTGTCACTTGCATGTCTAACATAGCTATGACTTTTTCCCCCCACAAATACTACATTAGCAGAGTTTTAAAGCACTTGCCTTCTTTTCACTTCTCAATGTCATTTGTTGATCTCAAAATACCAGTTTTCATGAGAAATTTGTTTTCTTTTTTATGCTACCTTTATTCCTGCTGATGGGTAAATCTTTGAATTTGAAATTCATAAAAATGAAAATTAATGCATTTACCCATCAGTCATAGTATATACAGAAAAGCTTATATTTCCCCCGATACATTAACTTAGTGTGAATTAAGAACATTAATTCTAGATAATTGAAAATAACAGTACTCCAAAGATTTAAGGTGAATATGATTTGATAGACTTCTTTATGACTTATAACTTTCATGATGAAAGAAGTTGCAATCCTAGCTATTAAGAAAGGAAAGCAATCAACAGTTCCACGCAGCTGTGGTTTTGATTAACCATAACAATGATAACTAACAATAATATCTACCAGGGAGCTATAACAGCACTCATAGCATGGTGACTACCAACAGATATCTAGTTGGACTTAAAGTTCTACTAAACAGGAGGGATATCAGGACTGGTATTGTAAATACTGCCATAAGCTCTGGAGGTCATGAGTCTCGGAGAACCTACTACCGCCACTTTCTTAAAACAGTATAATTTTTTTCCTGTGTTCTAAACAGTTCCCCTTATAACATACACAAATATAGCTTTCACACCTCACCAAAGAAACATCTCTTTGCAGCAGATAGAGACCATTAAAGCAAACTTTAACTAGTCAAATGCTGAGAACAATTTATTATGGGGTTCACAGCCCCAAGAAATATATCTACAGTACAACTGTATTCAGGGAGCATATTGGAAAAGGTGGGAGAAAAAATTAAGAGCCAGAACACAGGAAGTCTGTTGTGAGAGTATGTCTCCTATTAATGACAATAAAGTGACACCCATTGTTCTTCAAAAATATGGCTGTCTGAACAATGAGAGAAAAGACATGCTAATGTGTAAGGGTGAAAGTCTTCCTCATGGATGAGCTCTCTAAGTGGTTATCTAACACTAGCTGGTAAATCCTGAAGTCCTATTTATATAAACAGCAGAAACCAGATTCAATTGATTGCATTTATGAATTTATTGGTATATATGCATACATATATGTAACAACAACAATAAATTTAAAAGTGGCTCTGACTTGGTGATAGAGTAAGGGGCCATGGGAGGAGCAGGCAGAGAAAAGTTGGGAACAGATACAGTTATATTTCAATTGAAATTTTTAAAAGAAAATGAAAAATGACAATTCAAATTTTTAAACAAATAATTGAAATATTGGAGACTATAAAATAAAATTCTCACTTTGGCCCTTCAGCTTATTAATTTTCTTGAGTTCTGTGGATTGTATCCTGAGAATTCAGTCCTTTTTTTTGACTAATATCCACTCATTAGTGAGTACATACCATGCATGTCCTTTTGGGTCTAAGTTACCTCATTCAGGATGCTATTATCTAGTTCCATCCATTTGCCTAAAAAACTCATGTCCCATTCTTAATAGCTAAATAGAATTCTATTGTGGAAAGAAACCATATTTTCTGTATCCATTCTTCCTTTGTGAGACATCTGGATTGTTTCCAGCTTCTGGCTATTTCAAAAAAGACAGCTATGAAGATAGTGGAACGTGTGCCCCTGTGGAGTGGTAGAACATCATTTGGATATAAACCTCAGGGGCAAAAATGGAGAATGTCCTGAGAAAAAGGAGGTTCAGTGACTGGTCCAAATTGGGGTCCATCTCAAGGGGAGGCTCCAAGGCCTCACACTATTACTGATGTTATGATGTACTTACAGACAGGAGCCTAGCATGACTGTCCTCTGAGGGACCCAACCAGCAGCTGAAAGAGTCAGATGCAGATACTTATAATCAACCAATGGAAAGAAGCTAGGGGCCCCTGTGGTGGAAAAGCTATAAGAAGCTGAGGAGGAGGGTGACCCCATAGGATGACCAGCAGTGACAACTAACCTGGACCTCCAATATTCCCAGACACTGAGCCACCAGCCAGACAACACACAGCAGCTGATATGAGACCCCTGACACATATACAGCAGAGGACTGCCTGGTCTCGCCACAATGAGAGGAGATGTACCTAACCCTTGAGAGACTTGAGGCCCCAGGGAGTGGGGAGGTCTGGTGGTGGGAGTGGGGGATGGGACATCCTCTTGGAAATAGGGGGAAGAGGTATGAGAGGAGGAACAGTCAGAGGGCAGATCATGAGGGGGATAAAGACTAGACTGTAAAAACAGATTAAAAAACAAAATAATAATAATAATAATAATAATAATAATAATAATAATAATAGAAAAATACTATATTCTGTCCAAATCTCTATCATAGCGAAATCTACTAGTGATAATAAAAATTTATCAGTTAAAATATGACTACAATACTTTAATTTATATAACACATCTGAAGAAACTACTTATTAATATAAAATAACAGTAACTTTATTTTTAAATGTTATAATACTACATGTTATAGAAATGCTACTGATAATTTAGTCAAATTCTTGAATATTATAAAAGCTCCAATATAATTATATTGAGGCATCAATTACAGTATTGGACAGCAGAAATGCTTAGACATCAAATAAATTTATTTTTGAATGGCACGACAGTACTTTGGATGGTAAATAATTTTAAAAATTAATTAATGAACTAATTATTGATATCTCATGAATGTATTATTCGGTGATTAATAAGGTATATGACACTGGTGAATATTCAGTATTTTTAAAAATAAAAAATTGTATGAATATTCAAAATAAAGAGTTTCAGTAGCTAATATTAGGTCTTTCAAACAAATTATGTTAAATGCAGAACAAATAAATGTGTACCAGTTTACAGTTTATAGTAGTTTTGAAAATGCTAAATTGTGTATATATATTTTAATTGTATATACAACATATATTAAATATTTACGAACAAATAAAATTGGTAACTGGCCTAAGATTTGAACAAATAATATATAAAAATTATAATTAATCATAAAAATTAAAAAAACACTAATTTGTTTTTTGAGTTGGCTGACTGATAGACATTTTCAAACTTCAAAGTTATTGCAGAAAATTGTATCTGTTGGTTTGTTATAGAACTCCTTTGTCCATATTTTCTGAAAATAATTCTATTGTTATACATTAAAAGAATTGCATTATCACATAGTGTATCAAAAGCTATATATGAAATAAAATTAAGAATTATTATGCTAAAATTTTCAAGTCCCAACAATCTTCCAGTTCAAAAGGTTAACACATAGGTGAAGAAAAACAGTGTGTGAGCTCACTCATATTTCCAGTATGAATCTGATCTCATAGAATCTGATGGTCAACAATATAGAATAATGGATTCTGTGGCTGGGCCAATAGACCTTCAAGGAGGGGGAAATACTCCTCTGTGTATATTATAGTGAAATTATTATTGCACAATAGAGTAAAAATACAGGGCAATAATTACTTTACCTTTCAAAAGCAACTAGAAGTAAGATTTTCACTGCCACCAAATGATACATAAGTGAGAATTATGTTTGCATTTATCCTGATCTATATAACATATAGGTATATTGAAACTAAAACCCACAAATATGTACAGTTTTTTAATGGTTTTGTGTATTAGTTAAAAAAGAAAAAA
Organism: Montemys delectorum; assembly: GCA_019843815.1. Classification (NCBI taxonomy): domain Eukaryota; kingdom Metazoa; phylum Chordata; class Mammalia; order Rodentia; family Muridae; genus Montemys; species Montemys delectorum. The sequence goes on from JADRCD010238473.1 coordinate 59,827, forward strand.
CAAGCTCATAAAATTGATATAATTTTTTCAGGATCATTTATGTGCTGACTTATTAGAGCTAGGTTAGCTGTCCTCTGACTCACTCAGCTCTATATAACAGTCTGTTTTCACGGTTTATTTCTAATAGAATTTGAATGTAACAAACAATTGTATGTCATGATTAGTATTCATAATTAGCATTGATACTTAGGAACCAGATCTACTCAGACTATTCTATCTGTTTCAAGTAGCTCATATATTCCTCTGCTTGTGAAAATGAAAAAATATGAAAAAGAGAACATTTTTAAATATCGATGGACCATATAATATGTAGTTAAAATAGTATCTTTTCAAAATAGCTTCACTTGAGAAAGGAAAAGGTATTCTACACATATGGAACAAGAAGTCAGTGAGGCATTGATGTATCAGTAACTGACAATTCTTCAACCAGAATTAATCAGAAAAAATAGAAGAGGTTCTTTCATTCTGATAAAAAAAAAAACCCAATTCACTGAAATAGGATTGAAATTCTAAACATATATGAATCAAACTCAAGTGCACCCAGTTTCATTAAACAAACACTACTTGGCCATAAATCATTGATTAACTCCAACACACTAACTATAGGAGAACAGAATGCCCTACTGTCACCTGTGGACATGTCATTTGCAGGAAAAGTTACCAAAGCACTAAAGAAGGGCAAGACGGCAAGAAACAATCACACTGAACAGAAACCATAACACAAACATAGGAGAATATTTTATAAGTTAGATTATTGCCATGTTACATCAATAATGTACATAGTCATCATTCCTAACAATAGAAACTTAAACACTGGTAAATATATTGAAAGATACCATTAGAAAGAGAAAATGGACAAGTAGCTAAATGGTTGAGGACTATGCAAAAAAGCCCAAAGCTAGGGATTTGATACCCAGCACTTTGACAGATAAATAGATAAAAGAATAAATGAAGAAAGCTAAATGCCCAACACACATAGGTAAATGTTAAATAATTTTACTATATAATAAATGTTAATTTTTTTACATTTTTGTGATTGTGTGTTTTCATATCATGTGTGTGCTCTCTCTCTGTCTCTCTCTCTGTGTGTGTGTGTGTGTGTGTGTGTGTGTGTATGTGTGTGTGTAGGCTAAAGAATATCTTGTGGTATATGGTTCCTAACATAATGGTCTTGAAATCTTGCTTTTCCTATCCCAGCCTTTCTATTAGTAGAATTTTTTATTTCATGTTTTTACACTATACTATGGTTTTCAGAACAGAACAGCTTACATATTTCAAAAGTATTTATACAGCCAAAAGAAACATAGACAATTAACTTGGGAGGTGGCTTGTAAGAGAACAAAGAGTGAGACTGAATGCTTTGCTTGATATTTGTAACTTTTGTATCAAGTTTGAAGAAGACTTTATAAGTTACTCTTTTTCTGAGATGAATGCTTTCCAAAATCATCACAGCCAATGAACCAGATTCTTACCCTCACCTAATGTCTGTGCCACCCTCCAAGCAGAATCATTGTTCATTGAAACAGTTGCTGAATGACTTTATGGATAGACCATCTTAATACACATACCATTTCTTAAATGAATGTAACCTGTTCTCTGTGAGCTGAGAATAAAGTCACTCACTCAAGTCAAATAGCTTTGACCATAGCAGGAAATCTGCATCCAAAAATCGTGCCTACAATTCATTCCTTGGTGCAGCAGAACTGTCAACTTTCAGCTTAGCTACGACGGAGGTAAAATCCTTTGGTGATGTGAGGGTCATTGAAGTACAGCCTTATTACAATGAAATCCAATGTCTAAAATTGTTCTTATTTTGGGCTTGTACCACAGCAAGAGCCAAGATTTTAAGCTCTACTAAAAAGAAAATGAACAAGCAAACAAAAAGACTTTATATATTTATGTTTATTTAAGAAAATACTAGTAGTGATGTATTATTTTGAAATGTACAGTTAATATGTTTAGAGTTATTTAAAATTTATATTGAGAAAAACATGTATTTTCAGTATTGCTGTAGACAAGCATCTACATAACACTGTTAAATTGATTGTTGTTTTATATCAAGCAACTTTTATAATACTTATATTTATTGTTATACTATTTTATAAATTTTAAATAATATAACAAAAAAGGTATTGTAGGTATTGAAAGGGGGAGGAGTTGGGGTACAAAAGGGAAACAAGAATGTGACTTAATTGTATTTACTTAAAATATGTTTTTAAATATTAACAAATTCAGATAAATTAAAATCATGTATCCTTTCTTATCATAAAGCAATAAAACTTAAATCAATAAACAACAACAAAAAAGAAGTAAGATAGCTTCCAGAACGCCAGTGAGACAGCAAGAAGGAATCCAGGTCAGGGAGGTGATTCCTGCCCCACCTTCAAGGAAGCCCTAACAAGTGATGTTGCACCCCTCCCCAGCTCCTTCCAAGTAACCTCATCTGTCAGGGCTTTCATTGGGACATGGTGATGGTGTGGCGAGATACAACTGGCCGAGGATTTAGGAGCTTAGAATTAGTTCAAGCACTGCATACAGGCTTATATGTTTGCAAAATATAGCATCAGACCTGTACCCTGATGGTCTCTGGAGTCTGATTCCTGAGATTCATCATGTGACTCTGTCACCTCTCACCCCCAATCTTTGATCTTGTTTCCACAATCCAGGCTCACTGACAGATGATGTCTTAAAATATAAGATGTAAAGTGATTAAAGAAGATTTTTCTACTGTCAGCCTATGCTGTCCACATGTATATTCATGGATGAGTGTGTTTGTGAGAACTTGAGTAAAGAGCACACACACAACAAAATATTTTGAGATTTTTCTGAGCCTGAAATAAAAGTTACACAAATTAATAGAGTATCACTTGGAAGTTAGAATCACATAGAGATAATACTGGTCAATAAGTAGTGGGAACCTTGTGAGTAGGCACATTGTCTTAGTCAGGGTTTCTATTCCTGCACAAACATCATGATCAAGAAGCAATTTGGGGAGGAAAGGGTTTATTCAGCTTACTTCCACATGGCTGTTGATCATCAGAGAAAGTCAGGACTGGAACTCAAGCAGGTCAGAAAGCAGGAGCTAACACAGAGGCCATGGAGAGATGTTCCTTGCTGGTCTGTTTTTCCTGGCTTGCTCAGCCTGCTCTCTTATAGAACCCAAGACTTCCAGCCAAGGGATGGCACCACTCCTTTGATCACTAATTGAGAAAATGCCCCACAGCTGGATCTCATGGAGGCATTTCCCCAACTGAAGCTCACTTCTCTGTGATAACTCCAGCCTGTGTCAAGTTGACATACAAAACTAGCCAGTACAATTGACCCCTTGTCAACTTGACACACAAACACATCACTATTAAGCCTCAACCCTTACTTTCTTATTTATCCCCAAGATCTAAAGTCCCACAGTCTTTACATATTAAAAGTCCAATCAATTTAAAATGTCCAATATCTTTTAAAATTCAAAGTCTCTTAACTGTGGGCTCCACTAAAATACATTCTTCCTTCAAGAGGGAAAAATATTAGGGCACAGTCACAATCAAAAGCAAAACCAATGTCTGGGATCCAACTCACGATCTTCTGGGCTCCTTTAAGGGCTTTGGTCACTTCTCCAGCTCTGCCCTTTGTAGCACACATCTTGTCTTCTGGACTCCAGATCCCTGTACTCCACTGCTGCTGCTATCCTTGGTGGTCATTGCATGGTACTGACATTCCCAAAATAATGCTGTAACTAGGCTTTACAATAGCCTTCATAGACTGTCTTCACGGTGCCAAGCCTCAACTCCTTTGCATGACACGTTCAGTCCTGGGCCATCAATTGCAAACCGAGGCTGCACCTTCACCAATGGCCTTCCATGGCCTCTCATTGTGCTGAGCCTCAGCTGCTCTCTATGACTCCTTCATGCTGTCAAAACCAGTACCACCTGGGTGACTCTTACAAATTACCAAGTCGTGCTGCAGCACAAGGTACAACCTTGGCTATCTCTGGAACACAACCTCTTTGTGCTCTCAGAAAACACTCCCCAGAAGATGTCACCTCAATGATGCTGGCCTCTTCTTAATCACCACTAATTTCTTAGCTCCAGCTAACCAGCATCAATAGTTCCAGTAATGCAAAGTTTTCACTTTAGTAGTTCTGGTATCTTGTTAATCACAGCTGATACTTCAGCCCCAGCTAACCAGAACCACAGAATCTTCACAATCAAAACAACATGGCCCTGATAAGAGTCTTTAATCTTCCCTCTGAAATTTCACAAGCCAAGTCTACATCTTCTGCACTGTTTTCAACGTGATCTTCCAAGCTCTTACAGAATATCCCACAGAGTTTTTAACAATCAGTGGCTCTTCTAGCTCAAAGTTTCAAAGTCCTTCCACAATTCTCCCCAAAACATGGTCAGGTTGTCACAGGAATACCCCACTTCTGGTACCAATTTGTCTTAGTCATGGTTTCTATTCCTGCACAAACATCATGATCAAGAAGCAAGTTGAGGAGGAAAGGGTTTATTCAGCTTACTTCCACATGGCTGTTGATCATCAGAGGAAGTCAGGACTGGAACTCAAGCAGGTCAGGAAGCAGGAGCTGACACAGAGGCCATGGAGAGATGTTCCTTGCTGGCTTGCTTTTCCTGGCTTGCTCAGCCTGCTCTCTTATGGAACCCAAGACTTCCAGCCCAGGGATGGCACCACCCCTTTGATCACTAATTGAGAAAATGCCCCACAACTGGATCTCATGGAGGCATTTCCCCAACTGAAGCTCACTTCACGGTGATAACTCCAGCCTTTGTCAAGTTGACACACAAAACTAGCCAGTACACACATGAAGAGTAAAGTATATAACTAACAAGTTATAATATTATGAAATATCTAGGCATAAGGCTTAGAAATGATAAATGCCATGAAGTAATACCTAAACTATGTCACAAAAAAGGCCAATTCTACCCTGACATTTAACAAAGTCTCAAGTCAAATGCTAACAAGATTTTCCTAGGATATAGAAAACAAAACAAAGCAAAAAACAACAACAAAAAACAAAATCAAACAGGACAAAACAAAAAATACCTTTGTAAAATTCAGATGGCAATAGATCTACTCAAAAAGAGCACAAAACTGTAGCTATCAGAGATCTCAAGCCAGTAACGTATAGGATGTTTCAGAAATACCTACTGGAACAACAACAAGAAAAATCTTTTAAGGAAATAAAAAGAAAATGTTATCATCAATTAATGGTTAATAATCCATACTCATAGACTAGAAATTGTGACCTGTATACAAGAAATAGCAACAACTACAGAATAATAGTGAGTATTTGTCAATACTGAAATGGAGCAGAGTTTAAATTATCAGGAAATGCCTGGTAATCCATAAACATGTTTAAAGGAATAAGAGTGTTCCAATAATGAAAGCAAAGTGTGACATTAGTGTTGAAGAAGATACTGAATATGTAACGCATATATGTATTTGTAAGTATGTAAACATGCAAACATAAATGTAAAAGGAAATGTCAGATCTGAAAATTACTAACAGTAAGTAAAACAAATTCACTGAAAATGCTTAGAGATTAGTTGGAAGAATTATTGAAATTTCTCATATTCAATCATCAAATCCAGATACTATTGTGGATGCCAGCAAGTGCTGGCTGACAGGAGCCTGATATAGCTGAGAGGCTCTGACAGTACCAGACTAATACAGAAGTAGAGGCTCACAGCCATGCATTTGACTAAGTACAGGGTCCCCAATGAAGGAGCTGGAGAAAGGACCCAAGGAGCTGAAGGGTTTGCAGCCCCTTAGTATGAACAACAATATGAACTAACTAGTACCCTCAGAGCTCCCAGGGACTAAACCACCAACCAAAGACTACACATGGTGGGACCAATGGCTCCATCAGAATATGTAGAGTACAGGATGGCCAAGTTGGTCATCAATGGGAGGAGAAACCCTTGGCCCTGTCAAGGTTCTATGCCCCAGTGTAGGGTAATGCCAGGGCCAGAAAACAGGAGAGGGTGGGGTAGCAAGCAGGAGGAGGGGAGAGGGAACAGGGGTTTGTTTTCATTTTTGTTTTGTTTTGTTTTATTTTTATTTTATTTTATTTTGTATTGGAAGGGAAACTGAGAAAGGAGATATCATATGACATGTAAATAAGGAAAATATCTAATAAAAAAAGAAATTTGTAAAAGTATATAAGTACTTTAAATTGGAATGTAACAGTAATGCTACAAACAGTTGGATTAAGTTTCAACTGTATTGTCATCTCATTTTAACACAGTTAGAATAGCTATCTAAGAGGGGTGGAGTATAAAATACACTCAATTTCTTACTGGAACTTTTTGCAAAACTGTTACATTCTTCCCAAACTAAGTCTTTTGTTGCATATACAGAAACTATTTGTTTTTATATTCCAATAATTCATTTTTACTCATTCTCTTTTATATGTTGTTCACACTAAAGTGTTTCTGTAATGTAATATGCATTGTGAAGCTCTGCAGCTTCACGATAAATATTCTAACTGTAATAAAAATTCATTGATATATACAGGATTTGGATTTAATTTCAAGGTATGATGCTTTTCATTTGCAAGTTATTTATAATAAAGTTTTAATTAATACAAAGGAAAAAATTCAAAATAAATCTTGACAAGGTTGAAGAGAAAACAAAGTCATATATGGTTGGTGGGAATAGAAATTAGTGCACCATCTAGGGAAACCCCAAATGAAAAATCTAAGTTCACTTACTTTTAAGTACATACTTGAAGTGCATACAAGCAGGCTTACTACAGAGGCCCTGGCAACTGCATGTTCATCCTTATTACAGTTCCACTGTTGACTATTGGTAAGTTAATTAGGAATCAACCTATGAGCCCATCAACAGATAAATGTGTGCTAAATACATACACATTGGAATTTTATTCAGAGTTTTATTGTCAGTAAAATAGAGTGAAATGATTCTACACACTAAGATTCATGAATCAGCTACCTTTCTTAAATTTCTCCAGTATGTGGAAGAAATTTTGGAATACACCCACACTCACCCCCCACACACACATACCCACACATATACCCACCCATACACACACACACACACATACCCATACACACACACACACACACACATACACACATACACACACACACACACACACACACACACACACACACACACACACACGTGAATGAGCACACAAATCCAGGGAAGTTCTCCCAAATAGCATAAAAATCACACATATTTAAGATTGTAATTATATCAAAAGAACAATAGCTATGTGAATCACATTTTAATAAGGCTGGTAACATAATGAGAAACTTCAGTCAGAGAGAGTATTAAAGCAGAATGATTGCCCTTAAGAAATAAAATACCCAGGGAGTTTAAGTTACCCCAATGTCATACTGACTCTCTGTGCTATTCCTGTCTCGACTTCCCCTTATCCTCCCCTAATCCCTAAAGAAAGAAGGCAGAATGGACCTTATAGGTCTTTGCAGCTAGATAGCAATCACTTTCCCAGTTGGAAACAGAATTAGCCTTTCTTGTCTATCTCTATGAAGCATTCACCGCCTCCCCATATTTAAAGAAAAAGTCTGTTTTTACATGTCAGCCTAACTCTCAAGTCTATGTATGAAAAAAACTCTCTAAAAAATGAAATGGTTCTTCATAGAATGTGGGAGGGTTTTTAAATCTTCAATTACTCTATTACATCGCTCAATGTCAGCTTCCAGGAGGCGTGCCTTCAATTTTCAACATATACACAGCGTCAACACAGTGTCAAAAAGTGTCTTTGTCACAGCTGGTATCCCAATGGAGCTGTTAATTTCTTTTGAAATCATGCTCCCTTTGTGATATAAGCAGATTATAAATAAATGTTTGAGAAGGAATTATTTTCAGGATTTTATTATGTTATCTGCAGTCATGATACAGATCACGATCAAACCTGTTCTCATTTGAAATATTAGCTAGACAGATGATTCATAATACTTTTGGGTTAAAAATGCTAAGAAATACTTATAAATCATGAATGCCGACATCAGGATTGATACTGCATAAGGTTACTCTAATTTTCATGTGAAGTCCAAGTATTGTAACAATTATGGCTCATTATGTTGTCAAAGACAGACCTGTATTCAGTAACTCTTTCCAACTGGAGACAGACTCTGTTGTTGCCCATGGCTTTTCAATAACCTGTGACAATCCAGCCTGCAGAGGTTAGAATTTAGCTATGACATTGTCATCATTCTGTCTCAGTTCCTAAATTATCCAGCTTTTTTATCCCCTGCAGAGATTACAGATAAGTCCCTTGTTTTTGTTCATTCTTGAAGAGTTCCTCTCAGTTCTCCACATAATAAACATGATTTTCTAATGATTATATTCTTCATACTGCAGCTTTCATCTAATGCAGTGCATGAAGGCTGAAAGGAGGGAGAAAGGGAAGCGAATAGAAATGGACGCCACCGCTTTTAACTTAGCTTTTGCAAAGGGAACCATAGTCTCTAATTTAAAAGTGTTTCATGGCCTCCTTAGCTGTGACTTTGTCCTTTCGTGCCCTTCTTATGTGGTCTCGAACACTCCAGCTTACTCTGGAGTCTGCTCCTCTCACAGACAGACACTAGTTGTTTTCTGTTTTATGTGTCTGTTTTTCAGCATCATCATCAATTCCTATGTACTACTTAAAAACAATAAAATCATTCTTCTGATATATACATATATATGTATATATATGTATATACATATATATATATAATGAATGACAAATATTTCGATCATGCAATCCTTAAATCAGAGGTTGTAACTAAAGCTTAGAGGTAAAATTGTGATCTTTGAAATGGAATTCCCTTTCTTCAGTGTAAACATGAAATACTTCAACAGTCTGAGGGTAATGACTGATTTTTGAATGGAAAGATGTTTAAAGAAAGAAACCATGCTTGGTTATATACACTACAATGCAAACTACTGATTCTCAGTCTCATGGGGACACTCAAGACACATTGCCAGCTCTCTAATAGGAACTTTTTATGTTCAGATATATATATGGGGGATCTCTGGTTGAGTTCATTAAAATGTGAGGAAAAGATGTAAAAAAAAAAATAAGAGATAACCACAGGTTTTCAAATGAAATAAGCCACAAAATTACCATCACTATTATTAAAACTGTAATCACCCTGGGTTATAACAATTATGACAGTGGTGTTTTAATGAACGACTGAGAGGAGACAGAGCAGTGGCTGCACTATGAAAATTACTTGATATCATCATCTTTGATTTTACTGTGAGCTGGTCAATGGAAATGTAAAGGAATAAGTTGTCGCTAAAATACGTCTCATGTGAAAAGTCGCAGAAAAAGTCACATGAACAGATGCATTTATATGCTCCATATCCAGTCACAAACATGCATATTTACCTGTGTATACATCTACCTGGGTACACATATAATATAGAGCCACATGTTCCCATAAATGGATATGTTTAATTCATTCATATTTGGGTCTGGAAACAGTGTTGTGTTTTTCCTTTTTTTAAGTCCAAGATGAGTTTCAAGATGAAAGACTGATCCAATGCTTTCATTGAAATTTGCATCTACAGATGAAGGAGCTGGAAAATCTACAGCCAGACCTTCTGACAGACAACTCCTACTCTATAATCACACAGGATTTTCTCTTTTCTTTGATTCAGAGATTTACATTCTCTTTTTAAGATTGAAAATAGATTTTTCATACAATTTATTCTGATTATGATTTACTCTCTCCCAAGTATTCCTAAATCCTCCCAGACTTACTAAGCACTATAGCCTTTGTTTATCCCTCTCATGAGAATAAAAGTAGACATCAAAATATAATGATAATACAGAATACAATGACAATGAAAACAAACTGTAGTAAGACAAAGAAAACTAATAGAAAAAAAAAGATTCAAAAAAAAAGCACAAGAAACAGTTATGGACACAGAGACACGTGTGATCACACATACCAAAATTCTTTAAAACACGATATCAGAAACTATTTTATATACATGTGTGTGTGTGTGTGTGTGTGTGTGTATGTGTGTGTGTGTGTGTGTGTGTGTGTATGTGTGTGTGTATTTTAAAGAGGTCTAAACGTTTTGTTTTTACAGATCTCAGCTTGTGAACACTAAAGCCGTCAACTGTAGACTAGCTCATGCTTCCCCTGGGTCTTTTCAGGAGGCAATGGCCCTATAAGCATGAGCCCAAGGTCCAAAGTCCAGGATGCGAAGGAGTCAGGGGTGTCAGACAGAGCAACCCGCGGCAGCCACAGTGTGGGCACTCGATGATGAGACCCACTTCCAGCTTGCTTTTGGGAACTCGGAAAATGCAGTTGGTGCCAAAGTTGGTGTCCCGAGTCTGAATGCAGCGTAGGCAGCATAGGTTCTCATAGCCCTGCTTCTTCCACTTTGCAATCAGGTTTTTGTCTACATAGCCCTCTTTGATGCAGTATTCATAGAGTCCTCTGCTTATGGCTTTCCTCTTGTAGAAGAGGTCGAAGATATAGCGGGTTTTCTGATGATGGATCCTGAAGATGGGCCATAGAGATTCCACTTTCCTCTTTCCCTCATGGGGTTCAGTTTCAGCTTCTCTCATCTTTTGATCTAGTTCATTCATATATATATATATATGTATGTATATATATATACATATATACATACATATATATATGAATATGTAAAGAAAAAATGAATCAATATAATACTCAGACAAAAGATTATGAGACAGAGAACCTGCCAAAAATACCATTGAGTTAATTTTATGTTGGCCAATACTATCAAGTATTTGGCTGTCCTAGTTTGTACCCCCAGTGAGACTGTTGGAGAAAACTCAAACCAACCTTTATTTTTTTAAATCTCCTGTCAACTGTATAGTTTCTGGTCTTGTGATGAGATCTTCTGTCCACTTGCTCTTCCGGCACTGGGGCCCCATGTGGTTTAGGTCTGTGCATGCCCTGTGCATGCCTCTCCAGTCTCTGAGTTCCTATGTGCTTGGGAAGGCTTGTTTCCTTTGTAATTGTCTGTCCCCTCTGGTTCTTACAGTCTTTCCAATTCATCATCGTCCAAGTGTAAAGTCTAGATGATTCAAGTGGATGGATACACTTGAACACATTTGATCATTTGTAAGTTTCTATTTAGCAGGATAAATATCAGAGTAGAAAAAGAGCAGGTGGCACAGTTGTGTTTATGATAAATAAGATCAATAAAATAACCACCCATATACAACTCCTTAAAATAACATGACTTGTTTTCCTGTAATTTACTTCTACTAAACTTCCCTGTAACTTTCTGCATATATCAATGCAGTTTTCTTTCTCCATAATAGGATAAGAATTTCAATTGTGTGAAATGAACTTCTGTAATTTTGATCTACTTTCTATATTAATGATTCACATGCATGCATTGGACATTCTGATTATTAAATGTTGCTATTCAAAGATGATATTGGTCTATAGTTCAGATTTGACATGACTCAGTCTACCATAACCACTTTGAGAACCTCCTATCAGGCATAGGAGTGCCAGAACAAACAACAGTGCTGATTCTTTTAGAAACTGAGGCTGCCAAGGAGACAGGAGAGGCAATTAGAAAATATCTTTCAAAATTTGTCACTGCTATTTCCTCTCTGCTATGAAGTAGGGAAATATACTGATTTACTATTTAAGCTAGACAAACCAGCTCTCCATTCTGAGACATGCATATGTTATTGACAATATCTGGCTGACATTTTGTCTCCTTTCTGTGGCACTTGTCTCTCAGTCTAAGAAAGGTATCATTTTCTTCAATGTTCTTCCCACCACCAATTTCTAGACCGCCACCCACCTCCCCAGTTTTGTGTAGCAGGGTGAAATAAAAGGCCTGGGCTTGATATTTTCTTCATACTGGATTATTTAAAAATACTCCATATATGTGAAAGTCAGACTCTTGAGATCTTGCTTGATTTAGTGTTATTTATTTAATTATTCACTTTCCAGATAATGGGAACAACCAGTAGAGCTCAGGTCAAATTGAAATATACCATATGAAGTGTCATTTAAGTGTTGGAGACAGCTCCCCAGACATGGGCTGATTGTCACTGACTGTACAACTGTCATCCCATCATAGCTAGGCATATTAAATGGCATGACACGTTAGAAGGGCATGTCAATTCGGTGATGACTGAAAAGGACTCAGCTACACGCATGCTAATCTGCAAAGTGTGAGGCAGCCTCTTCCGCAGCCTCTGATTCTCTTTTGAGAATGACAATTTATAGGCTGTTGTTGTCAGAGCAGGGAAAGAGAATTGCTCACCAAATTGCAGCTCTAACTTGGCTTTTCCTCAGTTACTAGTTGTAACGAGTTTGAATAGATAACGGATTTCTGAACACAGACATGCCAATGTCATCCAGACTTGGAGTAAAAACGGGCCGTATGTACATGTTTGAGAGATAGATACATCTAGCTGAAATTCAATCAACTAAGACATTAAACAAAAAAATAAAGTCACTTTTCTACTTTTTCTATAAATAAAAACCAGTTATTTCAGAAGAGAAATTATACATTTTATTTTTTTCTTTTTTTAAATTTATAAGCTTACATATTTATTAAAATAATTATATATGATATTTTTTAGCAATATGTCATGAGGAGTCATTTTATTATGTTTCCTTAACAGAATACTCATATTAGTTTTTCCCCTAAGCCCATAAATGATCTAGTCTTGAACAATGTCACATAGGATCCATTTTTGTGGAGTGAGCCTCAAACCTTAGTGCTACTCACTGTTGGAGTCTCTCTTTTTTTTTTTTACCCCTGTTGCCTCCCCCCTCCCCATGCCTGCCACCGCACCCTCTCCCACTTATTGGCCCTGGCATTCCCCTACACTGGGGCACAAAACCTTCACAAGGCTGAGGTCCATTCCTCCTATTGATTACCAGATTTGCAATCCTCTACTGTACACATGCTACCAAAACAATCAGTCCCACCATGTATAGCCCTTGGTTGGTAGTTGGGTCCCTGGGAGCTCTGAGGGTACTAGTTAGTTCATATTGTTGTTCGTCCTAAGGGGCTGCAAACCCTTCAGCTACATAAATCCTTTCTCTAACTTCTTCATTAGGGACCGTGTATTCAGTTCAATGAATGGCTGTGAGCCTCTACTTCTGTATTAGTCAGGTATTGTCAGAGCCTCTCAGGAGACAGTTATATCAGGCTGGATTGTCCTTCCTTCAGTCTCTGCTCCATAGTTAGTCTCTGCAACTCCTTCCATGGGTATTTGGTTCCCCCTTTTAAGAAGAAATGAAATGTCCACCTTTTGGTCTTCCTTCTTCTTAAGTTTCTTGTGGTTTGTGGGTTGTTCTTCCTGTATTCCAAACTTCTAGGCTAATAACCACTTAGCAGAGAATGCATACCATGTGTGTTCTTTTGTGATTGGGTTACCTCACTCAGGATGATACTTTTCAGATCCATCCATTTCCCTCAGAATTTCATAAATTCATTGTTTTTAATAGCTGAGTAGTACTCCATTGTGTAGATGTACCACAGTTTCTGTATCCATTCCTCTGTTGAGGGACATCAGGGTTGTTTCCAGTTTCTGGCTATTATAAATAAGGTTGCTATGAACATGGTGGAGCATGTGTCCTTATTACATGTTGGAGCATCTTCTGGGTATATGCCCAAGAGTAGTATGGCTGGGTCCTCTGGTAGAACTATGTCCAATTTCCAGAGGAACCACCACACTGATTTCCATACTGGTAACCCTATTAAAAAATGGGGTACAGAGCTAAACAAAGAATTCTCAACTGATGAACACCAAATGGCTGAGAAGCACCTAAAGAAATGTTCAACATCCTTAGTCATCAGGGAAATGCAAATCAAAACAACTCTGAGATTCCACCTCACACCAGTCAGACTGGCTAGGATAAAAGACTCAGGTGACAACAGATGCTGGAGAGTTTGTGGAGAAAGAGGAACACTACTTCATTGCTGGTGGGATTGCAAACTGGAAATTATACATTTTAAAACATTATAAGTAGTATTCACATACTTTCATCTGTGGAGTTTTGTTGTTGATTTTGTTTTGTCTTGTTTTGGTTTGGTTTTGAAAAGAAACAGTTGTTTTTAAGAAATGAATACCCTGACCAAAGAAGAATTGACATCTAACATTGTGATTTATGCAAATTTATATTCCAAATAGATTTAAAAAAAAAAACTGAACTCAACACATTATAAAATGGAAGTTGAACCAAATTTCTCTCTTCAATTTTATTTAAAATTTGTTTATTACATGCGTATGAATATTTGCTTTCATGTATTTATGTGTACCACATGCAAACCTGGAGCATGAAGAAATGAAGAGAATGTTTTATATACTTTATAACTGGAGTTATGGGTAGTTGTAAGCTACCATGTCAGTGTCTGGACCTGAAACAAGGCTCTCTGCAAAAATAAGAAGTGCTCTTAACCAGAGAGCTCTATCTACAGCCATTGGAACACAAGTTCTAGTGAGCATTCCACCCATTCCTAAGCTACATTCCAACCCATTTGAATACATTTTCTATGATGTCAGATTAGTTCAAAAACATTTGGACATCTTCTGTAAGAGGGTAATGCTGCTTGCATAGCTACATGAAATCAATGAAATACATATTTTAACTTGAACAAAGATGTCCTTAAAATTATTCGTGCTTACTCAATATTGTGCATAATTTTGTAAAATATGTCATTTTTTTCTAGCAAATTCATTATTTACTCTTGATTTTTTTCTCATTTTTAATGTAACCAATTAAAGCTTGCTATGTTATTTTTCAAAATAGTGTCTTTTTGGTTCTTAGATTCAAACAAAGTTCTGGGCAACAAATCAAGGGACTTTGATCTAAGTCTTTGGAAAAATGTGATGCTTTAAGGATACATTTAATTGAATCACAGTTTGAAGTGGTAGCAAAGTAAGTTTGCCCTTTGTGGTAACATACCTAGGAATCCTGATCTATATTCCTGATTGCCATTGATTTTTCTAGATTTCATTATGAAATCAATAACTGTTGCACAGGGTAAAATAGTTTACAAGGGTTGCAACATACTGTGGACTTCTGAAAACATACTGGGCTCCGTGAAGCCACCCAGGCAGCCAATTAAGAGAAAACATCTATTAGGTAAAAACAGGGCAGTCCCATTGACTGTTATTGATTTTCTTAGCCCTGTGAAAAGACAATCAATTAGATAAAGAAGGCTAATGTTACAGCTGCAATTTAATAACCCCTAAAAAAAGAAGGAGGACTATTGATTCCTGACATGGAATGTTGAGGTTTAGTGAAATACTCTGAACTTCACCTGTCTTTTAATCAGGCCTGTGGAGAAGGAAGAGGCCTGCCTTTCTATTTGTATAGAATCCCAATTAATAAAGATCTTTGGTGATGCTCAGACCTAAGAGATGCAAATGAAACAGAACTTTGAAGAAACACAAGGCCAGATTGAATAGGAGATCATGGAAGCTATTGACAGACACGGTCTTGGAGGAGGTTGTTTCTTTTGCTACAGAGAGCTCACCAGAGTACCACCTGTCATTTTCAAAAGCAAAGTCAGTTTTGCCAACCAGCCGTGAATGACAAATAAAGCTTTATATGAAACACAAGGGCATATTATGTGCTATTGTGAATTCGGCTAAGTGCTAATTTATCTGGCTTGTTCTCTTCAGCAAACACAGGCACAGACACATGAAATAATCCATCTAATTACGGAGCTATTTAGGAGAAAAACAAAGTAAGGTGTTTTTGTGTGTTGCAGAAGGTGCATGATACAAGGAAGGTTTTTCACAAAACCTAATGTTGCTAATGAAAAGAGCTGAAATGTTGTAAGCTGCTACAATTTTAGAACAAATAAACTTTTTTTTTTTGACAGCTTTGGATTTAGGGAGTCCTAGCTGCTTTTGATAAACAGATACATACATATTTTTCTGCCTTTCTTCTTTTATTGTTTAGTTTCTAATTGTAAATTGCTAATGGGCCTTGTCTCTTTCAAATATAAAATCTGGGCTAAGAAACCTCATATAGATATTTTCTTTATGCTTAGCTCGGCTACTGCATGTATTTGATCCTTTCTCCCCATTATATATATATGTCTTTCTACCAGCAGACAGCTGCTATTCACAATAATTGCTAGGGCAGTCAATTATACTTTAAATAGACCTACTTGAGGACAAATGGTGGTCTAAATTGTACTAAAGACATACCATACACAAAGACTGTGTCATTTCTAGTATCTGAAACATTCTAAATATTCCCAAGCAGCCATATGGTTTATGTACTTTACTCTAGTATGTCAAACTAGTTCTTCAAAATATTTATAGAATACAATTGAACTATTCCATGAGCTATTACTTAATTATTTAAATTTGTATTTATAAACAGGAAAAAATATTGCACTAATTCCCCCATGTGTACATGTGTACTTAGATAGCCAAAATTAGCACAATGTGTTATCTAATTTGTTAACAATAGTTTTCCTTTTATTAAGAACTTTATGTATTCAATGTGCATATATGTCTAATTGTTAGAATATATTATATTTTATTATTATAACTAATCATTATCATTATTATATTGTATTTAAAACATTGTATATTTTACAATGTTTCTTGTTCCTTACTGATTAGAAATTCATAAAAAGCAGCTGCTGACATGAGCAAAGAATTTGATTTTAGATTTTAAGAACAAAATCCAATGGAAAACACACCAGGCTTCTTTCTATATATAGTACCTTATTTACATTGTAGCATTGATATGATAAGAATGATTAGGAACTATGTTTTAAGTGAGAGTAGCATATTTCTGTTAGCAATAGTATGATTGGTGTAGTAACAGATTATTAATTAAATAAAGTTCACATCACAGAAACATAAAATGCAACATTTACAATCAAAATGTTAAAAGTAATTTTTTTAAAAAACTCATTATTTGGAAGTAAAAATTTTTCTAATTTGAATATGAAAAATAATAAGTCATTAGATCTTTAGATCCACCAAATGCTTGTTATTGTCTAATGTGTTGTTCTCAGTTTCAAATATAGTACATAAGTCATTTCTTCTTAAAACTATGTTTTGTTAAGTTTATAAAATACATGTTTATCTCAATTATTCTCATATGTATCTGCCATGTTAGAAACATGCCTCTTAGAGTGCTTCGAAATAATCTATATTGGTCTTAAAAAGTTAACACCAGATGCTGCCCTGTCAGATTATTCAATCTATGAGACAATGTTGAATATATGAGACAACAAGAATGCAGAATGCAGAAATATTTAGCTTTCACTTAAGGACATTAAAATTGATTAAAAGGAGAGTAAGTAAAGTATATATGCAAACATCAAGGAAGACTGTTTTCAACATTACACCTCAACTAGAGACAGTGAAAGAACGTTTGACTGTCTACTTATAATAGAACACTTCTCTAAGACATATTGCCAGTTTTTACAGACTTTAAAAATAAAAACCTTACTTTAAATCATATGATTATTGTACAGATATAATTAAGTTAAAATTAAAACTTCTTAAGTGGTTCAAAAATCTATGATGACAACTGAATAGGTTAAAAGAGTTTTGTTGGTCTCTGCTCCATAGTTCGTCTCTGCAACTCCTTCCATGGGTATTTTGTTCCCTTTTCTAAGAAGCATCAAAGTATCCACACTTTGGGCTGTGACAGTGACTGACTAATACAGAAGTAGAGGCTCACAGCCATCCACTGGACTGAGCACAGGGTCCCCACTGAAGGAGCTAGAGAAAGGACCCAAGGAGCTGAAGGGTTCGCAGCCCCTTAGGATGAACAACAATATGAACTAACAAGTACCCGCAGAGCTCCCAGGGACTAAACCACCAACCAAAGAGTACACATGGTGGGACTCATGGCTCCAGCTACATATGTGACAGAGGATGGCCAAGTTGGTCATCAATGTGAGGAGAGGCCCTTGGCCTCAGTTATTCTATATCTAAACCATACCAAGGTCCAACACAGAAATAGAGTTACAAATCAGTTTCCCTTATGAACATAGATACAAAAATTGTGAACAACTTACTTAAGAATTGGATATGAGAACACAGCAAGCAGAGCATCCACTGCAATAGAGTTGGAGTCACTCTGGATATAAAGGGACAGCTCAACCTACATAAACTGATAAATATAATCTACATATAAACAACCCAAAAGACAAAAATCATCATATGATCATCTCATTAAATATAGAAAAGGTGTTTGACAAAATTAAACAGCTGTTCATGATAAAAGTCCTCATATGCAAGAACTTTGGAAGGAATAGCATTTTAGGAATTACACAAATATTCATTTGAATGTTTTAGATTGCGTAAGAGATTAAGGTTACAAGAGATATACACATAAGTAAAACAAAAAGCAGTTTAAATGAAGCCCACAACCAATATCAAGTTATATGCAAAGAAATTCAAAACAATTTCACTAAAATCAAGAAGACAAGATGGTCCACTCTTTCCATAACTATTCAGT
The DNA here is from genome assembly GCA_019843815.1 of Montemys delectorum. NCBI lineage: Eukaryota > Metazoa > Chordata > Mammalia > Rodentia > Muridae > Montemys > Montemys delectorum. Next base: position 78,291 of record JADRCD010238473.1, read on the forward strand.
AGAGTACTTCAGGTGTAAGACAAAACAATAAACTAGCTGGAGCAGTTCAAGACATACAAATAGGAAAGAAGGAAGCCAGAGAATCTTTATTTGCAGAAGACTCGATGCATAATTGACCATAACACTCCACCAGGAAACTTCTGCAGTTGAAGAACACTTTCAGCCATGAAGAAAGATATAGTTAGTATACAAAATCAGTAACCTTCCTATATATAAATAACAAAAAGCCTGAGGAAGGAAGCAGGAAATCATTTCTTTCAAAATAAAATAAAATAAAATAAAATAAAATAAAATAAAATAAAATATTTGGGGGTAAGTCTACCAAATAACTGAAAGACTTTTCTGATTAAAATAAACCTTTAAGACATTCAAGGAAGAAATTGAAGAAGATATCAAAAAATGGAAAGCTCTCCCATATTCATTGATAAGTCAGATTAATTACTGACAATGGCACTCATACAAAGATCAATTTGCAGAAGCAATGCAATCCAACACAATTCTTATTAAAAATTGAAAGAACAGTTTTAATCTTTATATGTAAACACACACACACACGCGCACACACACAGAGTAGAGAAGCATCTTTCACAAATGGTACTAGTCAAACTGGATACCTGTGCATAGAAGAAATCATATAGATTCAAAATTATCGCACTGCACAAAACTCAACTCCAAGTGGTTAAAAAAACCTCAGCATAAGGTTAGATACACTGAATTTTATACAACAAAAAAATTAAGAATACCTTTGAACTCATTGGCACAATAAAAGACATTCTGATCAGGACATCATTAGCAAAGCTATTAAAAAACATGAATATATGAGACCCCATGTAATTGAAAAGATTTTGTGGAGTAAAGAAAATGCATATCTATTGCTAGAGACAATACAAAAGTGTATAGCTACTAAGGAAATCAATGTGAAGTGAGATAGATACACCTCAAGATTTAGCTATATGAGTCTTAGCTATATACCCAAAGTACTCCACATCCTACAGTTCAGAGATACTCTTCAACAATGTTACTTGCTGTTCTATTCATAATAGCCAGAAACTGGAAACAGCCTAGATGCCCACCAATGGGTGAATGGAAATTTTGCTGTATGCAGATGACTGAGTATTTGCCAGATGTAAAAATAATTGAAACTGCCCGCAGTTTCACGCACTGGGTTCTTCTCAGCCAGGAGGGAATAAAGGACCTGAAATAAAGGATTTGAAATGCAAAGAGGAAACACGAAGCCAAGTTGCGTCCCAATCAAGGCTCCAACTTTACTTAGAATAAGCCAGGATTTTTATAGTTACAAGAGAAACCGAAACCAAGTCTCTAGATTATACTGTAAAAAAAGTTCAGGTGCCAAAGTTCCCAGATTCAGAGGATCTTCAGGCCATGGGCATGTTCAGGCATTGGGCGTGTTCAGGCAGTGGGCATACTCAGGTGATGGGCATACTCAGGCAGCTTCTTCAAAGATAAACCAACAGTCAACAGAGAGCGTCTGTCTTAGTTCCCAGGTGTTAGCCCTAAGCAGAGGCTGCCAGAAGTCCGATGACTGAAGTGAAGAGGGACGGTAACAAATAATGAAATCATGTAAATTGGTAGCAGTACACAAAAATTCATCCTTAGTTAGGCAACTCAGACCAAAAAAGAATTATGGTATGCATTTGCATATACACATGTGTTAGCTGCTAATTCTTCAATGAATAGGCTGTAATCTGTATGATCATTAAGATAATCAGAATTCACCATGTACATACATGAAATCATCAAAAAACAAGCTAAACAAAATTATTTTAAAATAAAACAAAGTGAGGATGTATCTAGTTTACTTGTATGAAAGAAAGCATGTGATGTGCAAATTTTTAGTCTAGTTTAGTATTTTTCTTAACATGATTTTCTTTAGTTCCATTAACTTCTCTACAAAGTTTATATTGTTATCTATGGAAAATGATGCTTCTCTACTGGTGTGTTTTTTATTTATCAGTTGATGGACATCTATACTTTAAAAGGACATAGAAATAAGAAAGAACACATATAAAAGACTTAATGATCTAGTTCAAATTTTTGAAAACTAGAGCAAACCAAATCTAAACCCAGAAGGTGGCAGAAATTATAAAAATCAATTATAGAAATCAATAAAATAGCAACAAAGTATATAATACAAAGGATCAACCAATCTAAGAGTTGGTTCTTTGAGAAGATAAACAAGATTGAGAGATCCTTAGACCAACTAATCAAAAGAGAAAAGGAAAAAGAAAAAGAAAAATACCCCGAATTAATATAGTCAGAATTGAATAGGGAAATACTACAACAGACAGCAAAGAAATTCAGAGTATTATAATGGAATATTTTAAAAGCCTATACATCATTAAGCCGAAAAAAGTAAAAAAAACAAAAACAAAAAACAAAAATGGATAGATTTCTAGATTGAGTCAAATAATAAAAGTTAAATCAAGATGAAAGCAGTAAATTAAACAGACCTAAAAATTAATAACAAATGAGGGAACTGAAAAAGTAATCTTTCCCACTAAAAAGAAGTGGGTTCGCAACAGAATTCTACAGAAGTTTTAAAGAAGATCTTTAGCCCAAGCTCAGTAAACTATTCAGAAAAACAGAATACTCATGGAATAATGCCATGGTTCAAGATGCCCAAGTCAATAAATGTAATAAACCTCATAAATGAAAAATAAAAACAAAAATCACATAATTTTTCTTTCTTTTATTTATTTTATTGGATATTTTCTTTATTTACATATCAAATGTTATCCCCTTTCCAAGTCTCCCCTCCAGAACCCCCCTATCCCATTCTCCCTCCCCTGACCTCTATGAGGGTGCTTCCCCAACCACCCACTCCTGCCTTCCCACTCTGTCATTCCCCTATACTGGGCCACTGAACCTCCTTTCCTGGTTTCCCCTCTGGGGGATGGGGGAGAGAAAACCTATTCCCTCCCCTCTCCCCCTGCTCACCAACCTACCCTCTCCTATTTTCTGGCTCTGGCATTCCTCTACACTGGGGCATTGAACC
>JADRCD010238474.1:0-12500 GCA_019843815.1 Montemys delectorum
ATATATACATATATATATGCAAAAATAATAGGCATAGAATAAATAGAACAATAGGTCAAACAAAATAAGACAGAATACACACAGTTGGGAGAAGAAAGTGATGGGAGGGGTAGAGGAAGAATTGGAGGGAAGAAAATGGAGTGGGTTTGATCAAAACCCATTTTATGCACATATGAAATTCTCAAAAAATAATTAATTAATGACTAAACAAATAAATAGAAGAAACCCCAAAATACCAAAAACAGAATAAGGTATTTTCTGCTTAAGAAATATCACAAACAACAAGGTAACTAAAGGGAGGTTAGAGTGACCTTGATTGAACAAGAAAATTAAAATGTTTTCCAAGATTAGAAGAGAGATTATCAGAGGTACCTATTGTAAGGTGCAATCAAGGCAGTGGTAAGCTTTAACCCCTTCAGAAACCTGCATAGTGTTTAAAACATGAGAGACATATGATCTGACTCATGTATTTAAAACAACCATCTAGGGACTGAGGGCTGGGAGTTGGGGGTTAGGAGTTGGGAACTCAGGGATGGGGACTGGGGACTGGGAACTGACAAAGTAGGAGGAAAAGAATCAGACAAGGGGTTGTCATGTCAAGGTGCCTCTGCTCATGTGAGAGGTAGCATGGCCAGATTATGCTTTGTTTGTGCCTGTATTGTCAGCAGCAGCTATTAGCACATGCTCAGTATTTTATACGTGACTACATAAATTAAGATGTGATTTCAGGTTTCAGTGGGCCTGTCATCTTGCATCTCTCATGTAATTAGGTTAAGCAATCAAATCAAACCAGATGTTGTGGTTATTACTATTATTGCTATTATTGCCATTGCATTTGAACACTTGTTAGATGCTTATTTTATATGAGGTACTGTGCCAACCACGGTACATATGCTGTTTGATTTAATCAACTAAAATATTATATTGGAGACATTGAAGTGGGGATTGCTCCCCACTTTAAAGATGAGGACAACACAGCTGAGACTTGTTAAGAACAGAAATTTATTCAGTCAAAAATCAATCAGTAAATGAATACATACTTCAATTAATATAAGAGGGAATTATAGAAGCATCGAAGGAGTATTAGGCAGCATAGAGTGGTGTATGAACCTGGGAGTAGCAGAAAGAGAGCAGTTACCACTCTTAATTTTAATGGTGGGTGGAGGGCGTGATTCCTGTAATCCAGAATGGAGGAGGGACATGTATAATTATACAGAATAGTGGCCCTTGAACCAGAGTCTCAGCCTTCCATCACAGACCTTTCAGGAAAACTCTCTGACCTGGCTTCCTTTTGTCCCTTTTATCCTTCTCTCTTGAGCTCCCCAGTAGCTGGAACCTAGTAAAGACCAGAGGATGCCAAAGCACAAGGATGTCATTTATACAGGACTTCCTCCTAGAGCAGAAAGCTATGTGGACAAAGGTAGAGCACACATAGAGAGGTAAGCAGAAGCTATTTAGATGTATACAGGAACTTTGTGGGAAAGTACCACATGTCCAACACTGCTAGACCTTGGGAGTACAAGCCAAGATTTATCCTGTGATAAATAACATGATAAAGCATGGATGACTTATGAGCCAGTGGGACATTCTCACCCAGGTATGGCAGAGCAGTGAAGAAAAGGAAAGAATATGGAGGTACTGCTGTTGTAAATTTGGGGAAGACAGTTGCTTCTTGAGAAGTCCAAACACCCAATGGTCTAACTCTCAAAGGAGATCGTCTCCACCCTGTGTGTCATGTCACTGCCTCTTTCCTAGCCTTTGCAAGTGATATACACGTCTGACCTCAGTGTCATTTGTAAGACTCTGCAGAAGTAGGCAAGACCAAGGCAAAAGGAGCTTGGCAGGCTAGAAGCTCTTCCATTCCTTAGAGATGGAGATAAAACTGAGTTTTAAAGGATTTCCTTTCCCTTTTGCTTGAAATTTCTATAACGTTCTAATTTTAATGTCTCTGCTTCTATCATGTGAAACCACCTGTGCCGAAAACCCTGATTACTTGATTGTTTGAGCCCCAGGGGTTTCCTGTGATTAGGATTCTGCTGTAACCATCCTATAAAGGCTGCTTCTTAGGGTCAGTTCTCTTGAGAATGTTTGTCCAGCTAATCACCAAGCAGTAATTCACATATGAGTAAATTTTAGAATATAAAACACATCAACCATATACACCCAATAATTTCATGACTTACCCACTACACCTTCAACTTTACATTCACATTCCAACACACACACACACACACACACACACACACACACACACACACGCATGCATGCACACACATATGTACATATGCATGGGTATGACTTCTAACAGCATTGTGGAGCTGGAGAAAGTAGGTGAACTGGAGTCCTGGCTCTCTCTGAGGCTACTAGCTATCTTCCTTTGAGTGAGACAGCTACTCTGCAGTCTGTCATTAGCCTCAGAGCCCCTTGGCTGAGCTTCCAAGATCTACATCAGCAAGCCTCCTCCAGTTGCTGACACTTGTTGGCCTGACTGGATGCCAACATCAGGCTTTGGTTGTTGTACCACTGGTGCTCAGATTTGTCACCACTTAACACACTTTTAGACCCCTGTTACTGTGCTTTACCTTCTCACCATGGCCTCATGAGTTAAGGTGCATCTTCACTTTCAACACTGACCATTTCTAGCTCCTTCATACCACACGATAAGGATAGGGCATGGAACATGACCTAGGCTTTAGGATGCTTTCCTCCTTACATGGCTTCCATGTCTGAAAATTGTGAGTGTAGGGGCTGGAGAGACATTAGCAGTTAAGTTCTTCCAGGGGACAGAGGTTTGGTTCCCAATATCCATATTATACAGTACACAACTGCATGAAACTCCTGCTTCAAGAAAACCATCCAGTTCTTCTGGCCTTTGTATGCATGTGCACTTATGTAGCATGTGTGCACATGGGCACACACACACACATACACACAATAACACAAATAAAAAATTGTAAAGACAATGAATGCTACTTTTCAGTCATTATCTATGTAGCCAGAGAACAAATGGCCATTGTCCTGATATGTTGAGAACAGGAGACTGGCACAGATCTCATCCAACCAGAGTGTGGTACCTACCCTATGCTCTTTTCCTGCTCTCGTGGAGTGAAACTCCATTTCTGACTCAATAGCTGAAATAACCCATTTGTAGTAGTGCCAAACTAATGTTTATTAGTTTATTTCATTTGAACAAGGCACTTGTTTGCTTTGAAGCCGAGAAGGCAAAATGCAGGTAATAAAAAGGCCCAACTGCTGCTGTTTTACATTTTCTCCTGTATCCTCTGCCTGCAAAGTCAGAAGTGCATTAAAAAGTAATATTGTGCTGAGCTCAGACATATGCAAACGTCTCTAGATATCTTGTCTCAATAAAGTTTATAGAATGCATTCCCAAAGGTCTGACAACAAAACAGAATAAATCGCAGAGCTCATAAAAATATAATGCATGCTTTATTTTTTTTCTTACATAAACAGGGGGAGATGCAATGAGAGGGAGTGTCTGGGCTGAGGATGTGGCCCTTTCTGGTCCTTTCTCACATTAGTTTTTTATAGTTAACCCCAGCACAGAAGGAATTCACTCCAAAATATGCATAAACATAGAGTCATGGAAAAAAAAGGATGAACACGTTGCACGTGGTATGGATGTTCCAGGCACTCTCAAGTTCATTAAATTCCCTGGCAAATTCCTTATTCAACCTTTCAACCAAGTTTATGGAGGATTCACTGTGTGCTAAATGTGACATGGGATACTCCGAATGCAGAAGAAAATGGAGCATCCAGTTTTTAGAGAATCACTCCTGCAGTAAAGAAACATGTGTCAAAAAAACAACCAACCAACAAACAAAAAACTAACCACAAACTACAATCGCCTTCGATTCTCAGCACATTAATCAGATACTCGTACATGGGTCACTGTGGAACTATTTGCTACTGAGATTTGAGAAGTGAGGTAGGGTCATGACTTTCAGTTGTGTATCCACCTTAACCCCATCCAATAGATAATTCCAATCCAGTGCACAAACAATTAAATTAAATGGGTCTCAAAACAAAACAAAAAGTCAAGGGTATTTGGAAAAATAATAATATGGGGTGGGTAACTGGGATAAGAAGGACATGAGCAAATTGTGGGAGGGAGTGATCAGATGCTTTATATATGTCCATGAGACTGTCAAAGGCCAAGCTAATTAAATAATCCTACATAATTTCAGAAGCTCAAGATTGTTAGTGCATGTATCAACAGTGAGCTATAATGTAGGAGACCTAACTATTTATGTTCTTTGATCACTCCCAATGTACGCAGCTTCCTGTGAACCACAGTGAGGTGTACACTTTGAGGCACCATAAAGATTGGGTATCAGTTGTTTCCCAAAGTCCACTTGAGGAAACTGAAGGTGAACAGTTTTGAGTGACTTGCTCAAAACACAGGCCTCTAATTTGAACCCTGGCACTGTTGCTTCAGAAGGTCTGTTGTGTGCACTGCTTGTCATGCATACTCTAAGCAACTTCCCAAGCTTATAGGTCATATCCTTGTCCCTATTCCCTAGCCTGGCCTTTCTGAACACAGTGAGTAACTGTGAAAGTGGTCTTAGGTGAGGAGAAGATCATCCTCCTCCAAACTCAATGTTGTAGAAAACTCTCTAAGGGGGTAGAAGAACCTCAGTCACTCACCAGCCTGAATCCTTGTCCTTAGCGCATTGGCTTACAGACAGAATTCACACTGTGAAAGAAATGTCATATAACTTTATTGTGCTGGCAATTTCATATCATGTTCTAACAGGATTTCCCTATGTTAGGCCTGCCTTCCTCTGGAAGACCACATTATTGCTTGTCTTCATCTCACTCTGCTCTGAGTTCCCTCAAAGTGTGGCTGGTAGGCTGGCACAGTCCTGCACATATGCAGCAGTTTCCCAACTGATGTAGCATACTTGTTGGAAGCCCTAAGGTCTAGTTTGCACAGGTGAATCCTACTTATGGGACTGTGGGTACTTCCAAACTGGAATAAAAATTAAAAGGGATAAGATTTGTCAATAGTCCTATGTGATGAATGGAGATTACTGCATATTGAAAATTAAAGGACATCACATGAAAGCACTTTACCTATATTTCTCGATTCACCATGGAGAATTAAATGAAGGGAGCATTAGACATGCTGCCCATTTGACAAATACATTTAGAAGCTACTACTATCCAGACATGAGCCTCATTCCACATAGCTGTTAAGTAGCAGAGGTGGAGGTCTGTGAGACTTTGGGGCCTATACCGTGATCATAGCATCCAATTAGCCTGATCTTAGCTTAACGTCTTAAAAAAATCTCCAGAGGTGAAGGTGTCAGACAAGGACAAGCACATAACACTCACTCATTATGTAGCCTGACCTTCTAACCAATGGACAGAAGCACAGATAGTGGTGATCCGATATTGCTCTACACAGGAAAGCAATGAAGTATCAGAAGATAAACTTTGCTCTTTCCCTTCATAAACACCTCACTCCAACAAAAGGAGCAAGTAAAAAAGCCTAATCCTCTCAGTGTGCAGAGCTGTCTGCTCATCTCCTGTGGATGTCTAAGAGCTCCATGGGACCAAGAACATGAGGCATGCTGGGAAAATCAAAACAAGTGCCTCACAGCCCTAGCCACATGTAATCTTGGAATGGGGGAAGTCCTCTGATCACTCAGGAAATGGCCTGCCATCCAGATGGTGTGCCATTCACTGTTAATCCCTTATATCAAACGGGCAGGTGACAGAGGAGTTAAACAAAAGGGCATGATTAAATCTGTACTTACAACTCTCTGAAATAAATTTGTGCTATCTTTCAAGTTCATATAGGAGTCGATGAGACAAATTAGGAAATAGTATTGACTGTGTCTACCTGAACTCTAGCCTCAGAGATTAGAATCCACAAGTTCCTACAAGCACTTGGAAGGCCTAGCTAGAGTTCATGAACATAAAACTACTAATGTCATCATCAAGAACTAAACCATTACAATGGAGGCCAGTGGGAGTTTTCATGACAGTATTAATTTCCATATTCTATGTGATGTCCCAGACTCCTGCAAGACTTTAGGTTTGAATTATAAGAAAGTTATGGATGTCTCAATGGGCTATGCTAACAGTTGTATGGCTGATAAGACACCTTGACACAATTAGTTTTGGGGGCTCCTCCAACATATTGCAGAGGCTAATATGCAAATGATTTTCCTGCTCAGAGACAGAACAGTGAGCATGTTCACCTACACAGGTAGTGATGACCAAAAAGGATTTCCACTGAAGACAAGGAGAAGAGAAATACCTAAAATGTGTCCCTTGCTCATTTCCCTGGCAGCAAGGGTTAACAGGTCACGTGGATTTCGTCATCCACTAGACCTAAGGTCAGGCGTCAATCATTCCCAGTTTCACTGGGCCAGACATTCCAAGTTTTAAAATCTCGGTTTTACTATTTTAAGAAATATACTTGTATCTTAAGTTATTTTTTAGTAAGCTGAAGAAAAGAGAAAAATAGAATATGACAAATATTAGGGAAAATCAAGAAATGGATATTGCATGCCTTTATATAAATTAATTTACTTCCCTTTTTAAGATGCTGGTAAATATTTTGAGTTTACTTATAAAAGAAAAACTAAGAATCAACAAGAATCCATAGGCATGTGACTGACTTGCCTGAGCTTAGAAGGCACAAGCGGAGCCACTCCTGTGGTACATCACATAACGCTTGAAGCTCACCTCTGAAACCTCTCTCAGTTACACACACACACACACACACACACACACACACACACACACACACCAACACACCAGAGAAGGTTGGGAAATGGAAAGAGAGCTGATTTTCAGAGCTTAGCAGCACCCTATGAGCTGTTCTCCCCATTGAATAGGACGTCAATGCTATGCATGGCACATACTATGTTACAGAAGTAGCAGGTTCGTGTCCCATAGTCTATAAACACTCCCACTCAAAGGCTATAGTATAAATAAAATTAGTTTTCAACAAGAGATTATTTTATTCTTCATAGACCTAAATTGTATCTACTGTGTGGTCTGATAAATTGATTAGTTATACTTTTACTAGATCCTTAATGGAACAGGGTGGTGAAGAAGGAAGATTGCTTAATAAGATGTACTTGTGTTAATGGACATTCAGCCTTCTGTCTGAAAGCATCCTGTGTTAATTGAGTGTATTCTTGACTTTGAAGAAGTCCTGGGACTTTCTTACATCTCAAAATTGTCAGCCTATCTATTGGAATAGGGATGTCAGCAAAAACCCACACAGTGAGTGAGTGGGCTAGCTGGCCTCAGACTCTGCTTTCTGAGCACTTTTTACTAGTAACGTGGGAATGTTATAGCTGTTACAAGGGTTTTTTTTTTTTATAATGGTTTTTTTATTGGCAAGGTAGTTTAGATCAGTACCAGACAAGAAACACTCATTCTCTGATAGGATTCATAACAGAATGCTAGCTTCCTGTATTCTTCAGTCGGTAACTGTGAAGATGGAGCAGGAGTGTGACAGATGTGTCCCCAAGACGTTAATCATCTACAGCAATGTAAGTACACTGATCCTTCTTCAGATAGTTGGGCGAGGTCCTTCATTTCCTCAATATGATGCCCAACCAACCACGATTAGTAGAATTCCATGGAACACAATTAGATAGCTAGGTCACCTTTTCTCAAAGTGCGCTCTAGAAGACACTAGGCTTGCCATGAACTCCAAAAGAAAGAGGAAGGGAGGCTATGGCTGGGATGAATTGTATGAGAGAAGAGTAAGTAACATCAAATGGAGAAAATAAATTTAAATGATAAAAAAATAACTTTCCCAGGCTGAGGAGAAAGTTCAGGAGTCAAGACTTGCTGAGCAAGCAAAGAGGAAGGGAGTTCAGACCTTCACCACCTACATAAATGCAAGCTGGGTACAACTACTCTCATATCAGCTGCAGAAGGCAGAGTGGATTCCCTGGATCAATTTACTTATCAAAACTAGCCGTATCAGCTAGCTCTGAGTTTGATTGAGAAGTCCTGCCTCAAAGAGATGGGAAGAACTAAAGGAAGATTCTGAGATTCCCATCATCTCTCCTGGGCTCCTATAAAACATACATATGTTCATATGCATCTATTCACCCCTTTGTGCCCAATCAGTGTGTGTCCCAACACTGGCAAGAGTGTACCCACAAATGTTCATAGACCATATACATATACACACAAAAAGATGGGAGAGGAAAGGATTGCTCACGAAGAATGTTTAACTATCGATCTGTATATCATCCCATTAAAAGATAAGATAATCCCATGACAGGAGTGGTGGTGCACACCTTTAATCTCAGCACTTGGGAGGCAGCAGCAGGAGGATTTCCTTGTCAGCCTGGTCTACACAGTAACTTATAGCCTAGCCAGGGCTTCATAAGTACATCCTGTATCAGACTAACTAACTAAATAATTCCTACAAACTGAAAACTTTTCCAAAAAAAAAATTGGCATGTGTTTGCCTAGGATCTCAGTTTTATTGAGCCCTAGAGCCTCTTGCTTATGAAGACCTCTTCCATGTTAGAGAAGCTGTTTGCTTAAATGGCTCACACACTACCTGCCCCACACTAGCTTGGAGCAAAGAATAAAATGTAAACACGTTGATTGCCTACCATTTGTTTTTATTTTTCTCTCTATCAAGGTAAAGACAACATGATTGTTTTTTAAGTAGGTAGGAAAGTAGTACGTCTTTCTTTAAGGGGTACTTTTCCACACTGCAGGCTCAGAGGCACAGAGGCTACATGTCTTGTACAAAGAATAAGAATATGTAAGAGACTCAGGGTGGGAATGTGATACCTGGTATCTCTAGGGTATCTCTGCCACCTAACAGGCCAGTGTCCCCTTCTTACAGCCAAAGACAAAAAGAAAGAACAAAGAGAAAAGGAAGTGTACTAGATGCTGGGACTGATGAGAAACCTTAGCAGGATTTTCTTTCTCTGTGGATGAAGTTATCTAAAATGTGGACACAGTATACAATGTGGTCTGAGTGTTTTTACAGTTGCTCAGCATTAAAACAAACCAACAGTTAAGCTGGGAATGGGGCCATGCATTTGTAATTCTACAGCTGAGTCCACATGGCCAGAAGAACAAGGCTACCTTGGCAAAAAATAAGTTCAAGGAAATTCTTGGGATAGTGTAGGGGGTCGAAGGGTTGGGCTATACCAGACACTGTGTTAAAAACAAAACAAAACAAAACACATTTTAAAAATGGATTAAGACCCCTAATTTATCTGTCCTGTTTCTCTCTTTCAGTGCAAAAGATAAAATAGTGGAAAAAATAAAGAGAAAGAAATAAGAGGGCAAAATAAAGGACCGTGTTTGATCCAAGTTAAACTGGGTGACAGTGGACCCAAGGCTTTCCAAGGCTACATTTGATCACTGCACTAAATTGGTCTCATCAATTAAATGGGGTAATAGCTACTCTATAGTGTAATGGTGAGGATTAAATTTGGAATCTCCAGCTTTTGTGTCTTGTATAAGAAAGACAACGTGTGACGTGTGACGTGTGTGTGTGTGTGTGTGTGTGTGTGTGTGTGTGTGTCTGATTTCCATCCTTTTCTATGTCTCTATGCCTCTGTGTGTTTTTTCTGTGTGGTCCCCAAGACATATTTCAGTGCAGTCCACATCCACATCTGTGCCGTCTTAGCTCCTTCCTCCTCCTCTAGTCTACCTTTTTACTCGCTCCCCTACACATCCCCAACAATATCAAAACAGGTCAAGATGAAAAAAGAAAAGTCAGACAAGAGGAAAATGATCCAAGACATTGGAACCCTGGTGCCCTGTTTAGTCTCAAATCCCTTTGCCTTCTATCATTTTAGGGGAGATATTCAGGATTGTATACTTGTAGGAGATAACTCCTGACCCCAGCTTTCATAAGTGCACACAAACCTCATTTCTAGTTGCTATCAGTTATCACCAACTTTCCCTTGCTAGACTTTGGAAGAATATATAGAAAATGCCTGAAACTTGGCAATGTATGCCATATAAAGTCTTAAGATCTCTTAAAAAATACAGCATTGACCTATAGAGCAAAAACATTAAACAGTATTGCCTCCAAAGCTCTGCATATCACTACCTGGAAGAGGCTCACCCCAAGTCCGACTCTCACCATCTCATGCTGGTATCTCTGCAGCAACTATGGAAGAGAATCTTGGGTCTTGCCACTGGACATTCATTTGTACATGGGAAACAGTGTGAGCCTGTTATAAAAAATATATAATTAAAATAAAAATAGAAGTAATGCATTTTCATTGAATTAAGAATTGCTGAAATTCTTACTTCAAATTTGGAGAATTTTATAGTGAAAATTTTAAACTAAGCAATCTGAAGAGTAGGAAACCTATCTAATAAATAATTGGACCTTCAGTCCTGGGCAACAGAGAAGAGACATATGTACTTAACTTAGGCTTTTTATGGCCCATCAAGGAGTACAGTCTCCTCTCAACCTATATACCTAGACTGGTTCCCAGACAATGAGTTCTCATTCACATACTCACACACACACACACACACACACACACACACACACACACACATGCACACGCACACCATAATTGTTAGCAGATATAGCCCTTAAAATCTAAGAGATAAGATCTTAATACTTCTACATTATTATGAATTATAAAATACAATATATATTATATCTTTCCATTGAAGAGCCAACTCAAGTATTAAAATACAAATTTTCATTATTGCTAAAGTGAGGTGGCATTAGTCATTTGAACAAAATATAAATCTTATTAAAAAAGGGGATGTATGAGTGAGCCAAATGAACTGCAACAAAGTTTTCAGTAGCAAAGCACGGTCTCTTACCTCTGACTAATGTACATGTGGTTCCTGTCCTAGTGTTCTATTGCTGTGAAGAGACACCATGACCATGGCAACTGTTATAAAGGAAAAGATTTCATTGGGGCTGGCTTGCAACTTCAGAGATTTAGTCCACTGTCATGGCAGGGCATATGGAGGCATGCATGTAGACATGATGCTGGGGTGATATTGTACTAGAGAGAGAGCTGCAAGCTCTACATCTGATCTTCAGACAGCAGGAAGTGAGAGAGAGAGACTCTGGGCTTGGCTTGAACATTTGAAATCCCAAGACCCGTCCCCATTCTCCTGGGGGGCCATACTTGCTATTTCCTAACAAGTAGTACTACTCTTTAATGACCAAGCATTTAAATACATGAGCCTATGAGAGTCATTCCTATTCAAACCACAATTGTTCCATTCTGGGAAAAAAATACCACAGATACTCACACATGATGGGACAAAGCCCCAGGGAAGGCTCAGTGGCCAGGGTCACAGAAAGTCTAGGAGGCCATACCACGTAGTACTGCATGACTACATCTTGCTGTCCAGGTCCTGGGACATATTTTTGCACATCCTTTAGATTCTCTATTAATTCAGTGCTTTATGAAACTACAGTACATTCCCTCAAGAACAGGACAACAAGGGACTTAACCTTATTTTAAGACTCAGATGTTCCTTTTCTGTAAGTCTTTTGTGCCTATTTGTTGCAAATCCTATGTTTTCATTTACCTAGTAAATCCAGCTGCAAGGTACCCAACATCTCACACACACACACACACACACACACACACACACACGCATTATAACATACATATGCCATATCCACACACACACACACACACACACCTCTCACACATTACACAAAAACATACACCACATAATACACACACCTCACATATCACACACACACACACACACATACTTCACAAACATTACACATACATACACACATAAACCCACATGCATGCACATACATACATATAATTGCAGGACCGGGGATTGACTATAGAGCATGACTTTCCAGAAGCTAAAAGAGCACTCTACCACTGAGTTACATCACTGACCACTTAATTAGGTACGACATTGCAGCTGTGTTTGAAACAGCTGCATTCTGATGTTTTTGAACAATGTATCTCGGTCTTTTCTCCCTGGTATTACTGCTCAAACATTGTATGGTTCATATGTCATAGACACTGTAGATTCTATTATTTCCTTGGATGTGTTTGCTTGAAGTATGTTTATTTCTTCAACAACTAACTTCTCTGACCTCAGAATCTAGATTCTGGCTTTTCCTGGTACAGGATGACTGAAATCTTTTTACTAGCTTTTACTATTTGTGATGATTGCGTGTATCCTGTCTAAACCAACCAAAGGTTAGCCAGGTATTTGAGCAGAGTTTTGGGGTAGCATTTAGCACACTACAAATGTACTTCTTTCTTTACTGAATTATGTACTTCACTGTTATCTCTATAACTTTAGACAAAGGCTATCAAGTACACCTTCGAATAAAGTATCTCATTTCCTTCCTTATCCTACATTATTTTGATTGTTCTTCTGGGCCTTTAGAAAATTTTAACATAGTTTGTAGTTGCTATGCAATAATATTGTTCAAATATG
The DNA here is from genome assembly GCA_019843815.1 of Montemys delectorum. Taxonomy (NCBI): domain Eukaryota; kingdom Metazoa; phylum Chordata; class Mammalia; order Rodentia; family Muridae; genus Montemys; species Montemys delectorum. The sequence continues at coordinate 12,433 of JADRCD010238474.1, forward strand.
AGCATTTCTAAGTGTCAGTCAGTAAAACCTGACAGTTTCAGTGGATACTATTAGTCTTAGATACATCT
>JADRCD010238474.1:15000-32582 GCA_019843815.1 Montemys delectorum
TTAGCATGCTAGAAATTATGATATGATTCTACAAAAATTAATTAATTAATTAATTTAAAAAATCTACCATCATCAAGCTGATCAGAAGGGCTGATCCAGACCCAGAAGGGATGAGGTTAGCCCCATTCTGCAACATGTGGCGTTTCTCATAAAGGCACTGGCCCCTTGAAGGCACCTTATACCTCATTCTCTCTCAGAGAACTTGATATTCACACTGCTACATCAAAAGGTTGGGGCAGCTATTATGTATTAAAATGTGTCATTTTAAATTGCCTTTTTTGCTAGCATTAGCAATATAGATATTGAAATTTCTTCAGGAAATGCTTATCTCATCAAGACTAAAATTATAGTATATGAAATACTAATTACAGTATTATGAACAAGGTTGAACTTTCCTGTGACATTCTGTCTATTAGGAGAATACTAATTTTCTCTTTCTTAAGGCAGATAAAGCACCTATTACAAGAACTCTGATCCTCGTCCCTTCTCCTACCACTTTGTGCCATTTTCATGGAAGGGCACGATAGGACCTCCAGTTGTTACCCTTACTCTGTCTCTCACACCTTTCCATCTGCTTCCAGAGGAGGCTCAGTAATTAAAACCAGATATGCCCTCACCAGCAGTAAGAAATGCAGAGGGCAAGGAACTCTCATTGGCCACATACACAGATTATATGGGAGTGTGTTTGTATAGATTTAAATGGATCTTAAATGGACTAATACTTGCATAATGATTGTTAATCCCTGTGATATTGTAGACAAAATTTCTAGCTAGTGTTTTGGGTTATTGTAATTATATTCCTATGCAATCCTCTTGATTACCTAGGACATGCATTTCATCGGCATTTAAATGAAATATGTTCAATCAGATAGCTAACTACTGGAGGCAGTAAAATGTGGGTTAGGATCCTGGGAGCAGAGATTTCATCGGGTCCATCATTTGTTGAATGAACACTGAGCCTTTGCTCCACACTATGCACAGTTCTAGTGCTGCACACACAGAGATCAGGAGACTGCTGTGATCTTAGTGAAGCCTTTTGTCCAGAAGCCATCCACAGGCATGCCATCTGGTGACAGGTACAGTAGGGCAGGCCGCAGCACAGCCATGAAATCCTTGCTCTCCTACTTATAAGACAGGTAAGGTCTAACTACTAGAGAGACTGTTCCCTCTATAGGTCAGGCCTTCTTAAACATCTGAACCCAGACTACCATATGAACATTGAAAGGCTACAATGTCTCGTAGATGGCCCTTAAATTAAAGCATTCTGTTTTAAGAAGATACAGGGCCAATACTAAGTTCTTTCATAATGATCCTGAAGTCTTGGAACAGAAATTTTTTTGAAAATTCAAGCAGAGGAGGCTGACTTATTATTACTTCATGCCCTAATGTACACAGATAAACATGATATGATTGGCAGCTCCAGCAGAAGGCCAAGGTCACATTCTTCTAGCATCCCTGAAAACTGAATATGCCAAATCTGTCTTAACACATTACTAACCCATGTGAGACACAGCACTGTCACCACTGAACCCTAGCAAGGGCGTACTGAATGGAAGAATGGTAGAAAAACAAAAGATGAGAATCAGCAAAACCAGATGGTTTAGAGAATTCTGAACCCATGTCACATAGATGTGAGAGCCAGGATCAAACCCTAACTTACAGTGGAATGGAATGTTAATTCTTGGCCTCCCTGCACCTCCATTTCTTCCTCTTAGATCAAACTGAGTTGTGCCTAGTACACCATGAAGACAAGTCAATATTAAGCTTCCTTCCCCATCTTTCCTAGCAGATGTGAATGTGCCCAAGCATTTCCTCAGGCCATTTTATTTTAGCAGTATTAATATTTTGAACCTTTAATTTTCTTCAGAGATTCTAAAGAAAACAAAATAAATAGCCAAAAAGAAGACTAGTCTGGCATGGGAACGATATTTGGAAATTGCTGTTTTCAGTACAGTAACTTTGCCATCTCCCTCTGCACAGATTCCCATTGTTGAAGATTTATTTAAGGCTAAAGTTGCTCAATGACCGACCCATTCCCTGCTTCTGTGAACATAATCTATGTCCCATGGAGTGTGAAGAGCTGAAAGAAACCTAAGCTTAATGACCAAATTTTATAGGAATATTTTTTTTTATTTCTCAAATATGGAACATTTTTGTTTTCTGAATTCATATTTTACTGTTATAAAATTGTCACATGAGTGAAATTTAAGCATTTAAATAGTCTTGAAAAGATGAAAAATGAGATGAAAGGTTAAACTCCTCCTCAACTTTCCAGTTCAACTGTTCACTTTTACATATGGCAGCTGTTAACACATTCTGTTGGTTTTCCTACTATGTGTATATCTCTGTGTGTCTGACACACTAGGCATATTATTATTTTTATTAAGCCCCGTTAGAGTTTAAATTTATCTCCATTGGGAAAAAATTGAAGAAATTACAGAAAATTATTGTATTAGTGTCACAACAGGAATAGCACTCCAGAGGTGGGAGGAGTCAGAGGATCGCAGCAGGCTGCTTCTGCCATAGGCTTCCTAGGGAGAAGTATAGGAGCCTTGATGAGTCCGCCTACACCTGGGGCGGTTTTACACTCAAAAGATATCTCAATCATTGAAATAGATGTGATTATCTCTGTCGACTAGGATGCTGGGAAACAAAGAATATTCTCTTCTATTAAATTTGGTCTTTGGTAATACACACACACACACACACACACACACACACACATTACTGCCAACCTTCTGCCCCATTGTACTCTCTGAAATTTTTTTCTATCAAACTATCACACTTTGTTTTCTTTTGCAAACTACTAACCTTACAAAAAATTTAATACGCATTTATTGTATTGTTTTATATTTATTTATCCATATGTATGTGAGACTATGCCACATATGTGTAGGTGCCCATTAAGGCCCAATGATAGCCTCAGATTTCCCAGGCAGTCATGAACTTTCTGATGTGGGTCTTGAAATGCAGGTCTTCTAGAGGCACAATAACTGCTAAGCCATTTTGGGATGCAAAACTATTCTCTAATTACAGGCGTACATAGGGTAAAAGCATTGTGAACCATAACTTCTTTGCACACAAATTTGAACCAAGTCCTCATTTCTATGTCTACACTCACATCTTCTTGGGTAGTTTTCACTGGACATCTTCCTTGGATAAGGGGAAGATGAGTTCATGTCTTCTGTCTTTCTGGGTGTTAGTGGCTACAACAGTCTCCTATTCTATTATGAAATGATTAACTTCATTGTCACTATCTACATTTCTAAAAATCTGTGAAAATCTCTTGCCTATTCTGGTCTGTTCTTTATTTCCTTTTTAACGTTGCTTTTTAAACTACTGAGACATCCTTTTAATATCATTTTAATAGAGTTTTGAGAGAGAGTGAGACCAAGAGAGTGAGAATAAATGTGTATAGTCATTTTATTCTTTTATAGCTGGAACTCAAATATGACATTTATTATCTACTTATTTTTACTTTTTCATTCTCTAAGACACATTTAATAGCCATTGAGTGACTGCTATAATAATAAAATGTTAAGAACAACATTAATAATGTTCATTTTTTAAAGTAATATGGTGTTTTAGAATTTTAAAAGCTCTTTAACGTTTAATCCTCTATGTAGAGTGAATGTTTTTTACCCTTATATTATATAAGATAATTGAGGTTAATAGAGTTTAAGTAATACATTTATGGTCATGTAGTGAGTCAATAATGAGCCAAAAATTGGAACTCACAAATCCTTGCTCTGATATTATTTTAGAATGTTACCAAAGTATTTTTGCTTGAGTGAAATGTCATTAGGAGTAAGACTTAGTATCTGTCCTCATGGGACTCTCTTTCTGAAGGGAAAACTATTCTATTTTAGCTTTATTATTTCAAACACAGACCAAGTATAACTTTCTATATAAATAAGTTGTACTTCTAAGATACTTAGAAACATAAGAGAAATATAGACCTGCAGCCCTAGCCCTCTGCCTCTAGGGATGGTTTTTGGGAGTAGGGAGTAAGAAGGCAGGGATACAGTGACAAAGATTCTGAGAGTTGGTGAGCAGCAGAAGCAGACTCGTTTATTTTGGGATGAGGGTATACCTTTATACCCTCAACCTGTGCCCCATTGGTCCATGATGTCTGTTCTTTGTAGGTGGCACCATCTGATTAGTCATTCTGGTCACAACCTCTGTTTTCATTTTGTCTCCAGGCATCAACAGATTTCAAGATTGCTGAAGGCAGAAGTAGCTATTGCCACTATGGACAGACAGTCAGGATATGCTGTCTGATTCCTCCTACATAGGCCAAGACATTATAAATAAGGTTAAAATAAAAATCAAAGAGAATGTTCTTCATATGTAGAACTGATTTGAAATTGGGGGATGCCAATCGGTTTGGTTGAAAGAGCTGAGGAAGGGTGGGCCATGAGAAGCATACAAGAGCCTCTTTTTTCTTTGAGGGAATTAACAAGGCTGTAAATAAACACAAGTTTAGGTGGTGGCAAATGTTATGGATCATTTGAGGGAACATGTCAGAAGACAAACAGGCTACTCCAGTATTTCTAAAAATTTTGTGAGCTACAGTGAGGTAAATTCCATCTTTAACAATACAATTGCATGGCCATCTGACCCTGTCAGAAAATTCCTAAATCTCAGAAAAGAATTCTGCTTTGACTGAGCCAGGGTCTAAGTGCTGTGACTTGCACTTCATTAGAAGATAACTGGTTCTGAATCAGAATGATCTAAGGAAGTTATAATTTGACTTTGGACCCTGGAAGAAAGCCAGTTCTCTATGCAGAGCCAGGAAAGGGTCAGGGATGGGAGAAAAGAATAAACAAATAGATGAAAGGTAGCATCTGTCCTTTGCTGGCAAGCTGAACTGATACTGAACACTGTGGTCTTTAGCAATTACACACACACACACACATTACTGCATAGTGTTTTAGAGCTACTTCACAGGGTTAGATATCTTGATGAAGAATTCAAATTACTGAATTTTGTAAAGAGAAACTGCATGCGGTGACATGAGAGTGTGATTGCTTTTCATGTCTCTCAGCCCTTCCTTGTCCAGATAACTTCTTAACTATCATACAGATGCCTGCACCTACTAAGAAAGAGCTAGACGTGGGCCTGCTGCTTTCTCATGCTTAGCACTCTGGATGATGTGGACAGAGTGAGGGCAGAAGCAGCTTGACCATCTTGGGAGTCTAGCATCTCTGTTCACGTGCACAGATACACTGAGAGGGAACTGATGCCCAGGAGACCTGTAAGTAGCCCCCCTTTGTGTTTCTTAGTCTATATTAATTATTGCTTTTCTTCCCATACAACAATGGAAGCAACAACACACCTTTATGATGAACTACAACCCCTACTTTCCAAGCCACAGGATCACATGTCTAAATAAATACCTGGGAGGGATGACTTATAATTCATGAACTCAAGATAAAGTTGAAAAAAAATTCCTTAATGGGAAAGAGTTTAGAAGCAAAAGCACTGAAAAGCTTTATTTGTGTGTATGTCTTTAGTAAAAGAAAAGTAAAAGAAAAAGAACACTCTACTAGTATACACTTACTAATGATGTTTTATCTGTCCTAAATTGGGAATAATGGCTTCCCTGCATCTGGAATCTTGCATTTCTTATCTCTCCCAAAGCACTAAGAAGAAGCTAACGGAATCATTTCTATTATTGTTCAGGGGTACCTATCATTCCATTATTTTCAAGCTTTAGTTTCATCTTCTCATTACCATCAGTAGTAGGTTACTAAATTTGTAAACATAGACAAATTCTCTTGGTCATTACAGAGTTATATGAAAAACAAATCCTTTACAGAAGCGCTTCATAGAGGGAGGTCATCATTGGAAACAACAGACCTCCCCACCTGAAATTGCACATCACTGCAACGTAAGTACTCAAACAATGCTAGAGGTGCTTTGCTCCCTTGGAAATCATCAACCCCTTAGAGTAGACTTAGATGACAGGCAAGAGCAATAGGAAGTAGTTCCAATTCATTGGACAGAGTTTCTCTAGCTTCTCTAGCTTATTAAGGTAGGAAGTGCATGCCTGGTTCCCTAGTTTGTTCTCTCTCTCTCTCTCTCTCTCTCTCTCTCTCTCTCTCTCTCTCTCTTTCTCTCTCCCTCTCACTCTCTCTTTCCATCTCTCCTCCCTCTCTCTCCTCTCTCTCTCCCTCCCTCCCTCTCTTCCTCTCTCCCTTTTCCCCTCTCTCTCCATAGTTTCCCCCAGCATGGTTGTTCTTCAGGCTACTTCTCTTAGGACCACACCACATCACTGACAAGGAAAAATGACATTCTAGTCTCTAGTATCTAGACGAGAAGCTACATTGTTGCCCATTTTTGGGAGACGAAAGCATACAAAAGATACAATAGACCACGTTTTGTCATGAATGAAAGAAGCACCCTACAAATCATCCAGTCTTAGCTGAGAAATGGGATTGGAACCACAGAAATGTTGAGGAGAACAAGGCAGACAGGCAATCTGAGGGCACAGCTCTGCTCTGCATACTTCCATTCTTCCCCCAGGTTACCCCTTTGAGTCATAATAAAGTAAACTAAAGACAGATAGAGCTAAGCATTTATGATGTTCTTTCAATCTATAGTCTTGCTCAAGGAAACTATAGGTCTTTACTAGTAAAATAGAATATTACTATTCACTTTCCATAGTGGGAGAAACAGAGGCTCAAGGAAAGTAAGGACCATATGTGATTGAAGGTGCTACGCTTTCATGTGCAATCGTATGTGTGCAGGCGCAGTAGGTCTTTCATTCTACAAACTCAGCAATAAAATATGACTATGGTAGAATACACTGGCTGCTGTTCAGTGGGAGCAACCATTAGTACTCAATTATCTTGCAACACCCCTACAATATATCAAACAAGGTTGTAATAAGATACAAACAAGAGTCTCAAGAAATGGCAAGAATTCCTTCAACTTTCTGTGGGTCCCATTTTTAAAACTTTACTGGTATTTTATTGATTGGTGATAGAGTTGAATGAGCAGAAGTTAAATGCATAAGACAACCATCTATGCAAAATGCATACATCTATATAACCTCCAGCCCTGTGGAGACAGTGTGTGTCCATCACACAAGAAAGTGTCTCATGTCCCCTGCCAGTCAACACTGCTATCCTCTGCATCTTTCCTTTTAACTGCTCTGTAACCTTAAAGGACTAGGAAAACAAAGTCCATGATTATCCATAGCAGGTAGAAAACTCCAGAATTTTTTTTATTAGTCTCTAAACATAGCCCATAAACTGAACCTCATTCCTGTTCTTCTTAGACACATTTCATGGAATACACTTTCTTTAAAGATATTTAGATCTTTCCCATTGCTATTTCTCAGAATAGCTAAGTATAATGTCTGGATGAAAGGATTTTGTCTGATATCACTGGAGAAACCGCACCTGTGCATGCATGTAAATATACCTGTGTTTCTCAGTGATAAGCTGTCTTATCCACCGACTCTTACTAACAGATATATGAAACAATATACCATGTATTTCTGTACCATAGACAACATTGTTTTATTTTAAATTATTAAGTTGATTCAAGATAACACTAATATCTTGAATCTATTTTTTGTTGACAATTTCAGAAATGTTTAATGCCGAAGGCAGACTACCACTTGGACATAGCTTTCTTTTTTAAAATAGCATGCCAGATGTTAAATATCATTACAGGATTTTAAAAATAGATTTTCTTCATATAAAAAAGGAGAATTTTGTGAAACATGACAATTCCCATGTACGTTCTTATTGGAAACCTTTACTTAAGCGTGGCTTTTGAACAGTGATCATTCAGATGGATGTCTAGAGTTCGAAATATATTTCATCAGACAACCAAGTCTAGAATCTGAACATCCAATTTCCTCTTTCCACCTTTCATTTTATTGCATGTGTTTCATGTATATCTGATAAATAACAACAACAACAAAAAGTTTTCAAGGGTCACTAAAAACTTCAGCTGGAGCCGGACTGCAAAGAGTCTGTGTCACCAGCCAGAAGCTGTGAAGCACCTCCTAGTGAACAAGTCTCTGGGGATTGTAAGCCATTCCAGACATTACAGCTGCCTTCTTCAGTATTGCACTTTTAGAACTTAGTTTAGAGAAAACACTCAATATATGTTGAAGAAACATATAATCAAAGACAGAAAACTGTTTCCCAGTTGTCTTACTCTCTTGAGATTACTAAAACAAGAACACTGGAAGGCTGAGCAACAAGGTGTTCTGTTATAGCTCAGGAGGCAAGGAAGTGCAAAGTGAATGTACCTGTTCAAGACTGACGTGGACTGTGTTCTGGGCTGCATGTGATGGAAAAGACTAGAGATGTTTCCAGGCTGTCCTTTCATAAGAACACTAATCCACTTCCCTTGGATGCCAACCTCATGAGCTAATCCCCAAATAGGGATTTCAATGGTCATCCATTATCACCATGGAGGCTAGGATTTAGCATCTTGGTTTGAAAGGTGAAATACAACTTTTAATCCTAAGTCCACAGACAATTCTGCCAACTACCCTGCTACTTGCTCCACCTTTGCCTCTTGGCTCCTTACTAAACAGAACTATTGAGACTACCACGACAGAGCCTGAGAAGGCATGAGAATGTTTGAAGCCCCACCTTAGAGGTTTGCTGAAACACTAGTCATGGTTTACTATGGGGCAGTAGGAAGCGTCAAAATCCAATATAACTTTCTCAGTGTTGGAATTGGAGATTGATTCCATATCCTATTTACCTGGTAAGCAGGGGGAAGCCTTGTAACATCTCACAAACTTATATGATCTCAAGTGTAAAATAGAAGACTGGGATTAAGCAACATGTTTTATGAGGGAGCTTCCTGTGTAATGATACTCAGTACAGCATGATTGGAATGTCCGTCTCTTTTCATGTTTTCTTTTGAAGTAGTATCTCCCTCAAAACAGAAATACATATGGGGCTGTGGAAACAAGAAAAGCTGAACATAAGCTTCTTTCCCTGGACACATCCTTGGAATGTGGTGGCTTTTGGTTGTGTTTGCTTAGAAATCAATGTAGAAAGCAGTGGCTCCTACTGAGATATTTCAGTCATTCTAGAATAAAACAAATTCTCCCTGAATGTGATCTGTCAGCTCAGTTCATGCTCGGTTCTGTCCTCTGCTGAAGTTTCTGAAAACAGGAGAGAGCAAGCATAGCCTTGGTCTGAAGCCCTCATCCAAAGCTTTAGAACATACAGACCTTAGCTCTGTCAGGACTGTCACTGAAATGAAAGGTTATATTGAGGTGCTCTTATGTGCTTTCCTACCTATACAACTGTGGAACAGTAGTACAGCCTGGCTCTCTTCCATCTACAAAATTACCTTAACTTTGCCCATTGTGGAAAATATCCCTTAGACACTCAGAAACTGAAGGTAATATCGATCTACCACCGTCCTGAGTGGAGGGTAGTTTGGAGGCAAAGCTACCATTTCAAAACACTTGAAGATCAATTGGCCCTTTGTGGTGATACTTACTCTAAGGTTACCTTCAGCTTTTCACTTGTAGTACACTTGGGATGCATAAAGTGACCAGATGAGGTCACTAGCTTTTAGAGTTTCATGGTCTGATCTTCCTGAGTTTCTTTATTCCAATTTCCTCAGAGAAGATAATCACCTACCTGAACATAGAACACCAGGTCATACCAGGACGTTCCTGTTGATCTTAAATCTCAGCACATGGGCAACACAAACCCATTCTGTTCTCCACTGTGCCTTTACTTTACATGTATTAGTTCACAATATTGATTATTCTTACTGTTGCCTTTCGGAGTTATCTGACATATTCTCTAAGGTTCTTGGGTTTTCCCACAAACTCTCACAACATAGTCAGCTTACAGCATCATAATGGCATTGATGTATTCTGTCTTCCTTTGTAGACTTGAATACTGACACACATACACAGAGAGAGGGGGCTGTGGAAGAGGAGGGAGAAAGAAAGACAGAGAGAGAGGGAGAGAGGGGAGAGAGGGAGAGAGCGAGAGAGAGAAAGATTGGAGGCAATGGTGGTATTACAAAATGTATATAGTACTGCGTGTTTACCTGAATCACAATAAAGACTCAAGAAACACTTGAGAGATGAATTCATCAATATTTTTTATTGTCTACCAACCCAGCGTATAAAGTTCCAAAGCTTGTGTGTGGAAGGGTAACGAGGAGACAGAGTGAGGATAGAGATAGTGCTGCATGCCTGTCTCTACATTTATAGGCTTGAGACTGACAAACTCGTTGCCTTCACTGTCAGGTTTTAATGTAACATAAAGATCAGAACTGACCCTGCTGTTCTAAATACCTTCTATCATGCTCTTGCTAAATAGTAGTCACTGTGCTTTGACAGTTAATCATTTCAAGCTTCTAATTAGATTTAAAATAGCACGCAAGTGTTTTTGTTTAATGTTTGAGGATTTCCTAAATCTATGTACACTTGTGATTATAGCATGTACTGTTAGATAGAGGCTAGCTTCACCAGCCTCAATATTTTCTTAGATTCTAATCTTAGCCCTACCATTTATTGGCTTGTAACCTTGGGTGTACCTATTGGCCTCTCACTCTGTCTGCTTAACCACAAGGTGCAGATACATTGTACTGTGTAGGCTGCTGCCAGCAGTGGAACATCTCTGACCCTGGATGTGCGTATTGTGTCTGCCTATCAGAGAAAGTACATGAAAATCTTAATAGTGATAATAATATTTGTGGGATTTTATACAGAAGACTGTGAAACAAAAGGAGAGATTTCTTTAATCTCCATTTATAGATAGAAACATTTAGACTGGGATCATAAAACTTCTAACACATATGTCACTTCCCCAAGGACCTAATTATGACATTCAGGGAGAAATTTAATCCCTAGTTTTCAGACTTTCGTCTTTCTCCCCTCTACTGTAATAGATTCCCTACAACTAAAAATAACATCCCACTCTTCCCTCGCTTGCTGGTCTTTGTAGTATCAGCCTTGGCTCAGGTCTATGAAAAGCAAGTGCAAGGGAAGGGAAAGAGTGATGTTCACAGGGAACGCAGCTATGAAGGAACAGAATTTAGGTATTCATCCCCACTGAGCATATTTGAAGGAAAGCAATTTTCGTATTCTCTGCAAATCATTTCCAGATACCATGAATAGTCCAAGATAGGAAAAAAATAGTCCCAGCACTTTATTAAGCTTCTTTTGAAAGGATATCAAAAGAAATTCATTTATAAAAATCTTGTAAAGGTATGAAAACACTAGCAACTACAGAGCAGACAGTTGAAGTAAAACAGGAACTGATCCTTTTGACAAGAATTTCTCGTCTGATAACCCTGCCTGTTTTTCCCTTAAATGTACCATCTGAGAATCTGGCATTAATCAAACCACATTTTAAGTAGACTGTTCCATTAAGGAAGGCACATTTGTCCTCAGAGATAATGCTGAATTCGTTTCATTCTGTATCAAAGCACATTTTAACTGACTGGCAAATTAAGAAATACATTCCCTGCATATAATAAGAAGGTTCAAAAAGTAAATATAATAAAAAGATGTTTTCCACCCAAAGGATATAGGTTTCACTAGCTGCAGAGCTGGATAAATTGGCGCTTTCTTGGGCTACATTCAGTTTATTGTGATTTGGATCAGTTACAGGAGCTCTATAGCATGGCTGAGAATGAATAGGACTTTATATACAGACACATATGTGATAAATGATATACTCTAACATAACATAACATGACATCGGTCTTTCTTTAACTAGCAGTATGACATTGTGCTTATGTGTGAAAATGTGACCAATTAGTTGCTCCAGTGTTTTACCAGTCTTCAACCCATCCAGACCCACTGATCCTACAGAGAGGGTGGGGGAAGGAAAACCATTCTTTAGCTAGGACTTTACTGAAACACACTCCATATTCATATGCTTTGGTGTTAGAAATATGAACTATGACTGAAGTAAAATTATCCATTCCTAGCCCTAAAGGATCAGAACTAATTCTAATTAACTATGTTGAAAATTAAACACTACTCATAGTAACTCACATTTTATAGGGCTTTTCCTTTTTCAATGTATTTATAGCCATTATTCCAGGATGCTCATCAATATTGTTGAGTAGAATTTAAGCAAACAGTATTCTACTAGGATATAACTAAATAAGCAAGTGCTATTTTGAAACCTAAATTATGCTAGTAGGTAGCACAACTTAAGCTTGAGTCCACTGCTTTAAACCATTAGATAATGAGACTGTTAGAGCTCACTGGTCAGGTATTCAGGGAAAGCCTAGAAGTAAGGACAAGGCATTTGTCTTGTGAGCTGACTCACCATAGGTAGACTGTCACACACTTTCTATAATCAAATGCATCTGTGTGCTACTAGAGTGTGTCCCTCATCTTCTGCTATGGTGTACCCTGGATGTAGTGAAACGAAGTACACCTCTTTGGTTTCTGGAAAGCAGGACAAATAGATTGTTATTGTGCTTCCATAAAAGTTATATAGTACTGTCTGTTTCTCTTCCCAACCTAAAGATGGTAGCCAGCATGTTGGTGCACTCCCTGCAGCGGTCCATTCATAATTAGATCCCTGTCAGTCATGCACCTTGTTCTGGTCTTAGCATCAGCTCCTGCTTGTCATTCCTGAGCTGGGTACCCCTCTCCTTCTGCAGTTCAGGAATCCCCATCCAGAGCTGTTCTTCCTTTTAGCAGGAGCAGAGGAGCCTCTGCTCCTTTACTGAATGTTCTCATGACTAGATACCCCTGTTCTTTCATTCATTTTGAGAATCAGACTCTTGGCATCATGTATGTCACCTTTGGAATTAGATAAGAGGCTTATACAGTAGGTGTCCCTGTGGTAGACATGTGTTAATAAAAGGGTCATTTTTCCGTGTGCCATCAGCAGCAGTCCAATTCTCATTCCACAGGGGTGCTCTTTGAGGTGTCACCTATCACATGTCTTATTATAATCCAGACTACAGTGCATTTCTGATACCTGACCCTGGCTGTCTTTTCTTAATTCAGGAATTTGGCTGTGGTTTTTAATTCATGTATGTCTTTGGTTTTTATCTTACTCCCCCTCCCTCACATTTTTGGGGTTTTTGTTTGTTTTATTTTTGTTTTGTTTTTTTCTTGCGACTGATCTTATACTTGAATCTAGTCACTAAAGTTGTTTACTATACTTCACAGCTATCTACAGGTAATGTCTGTTGAGATCTATTTCTACATTTCATCACTAAAGCATACCAATGTCTTCTTACACTTTCTTGGCACATTTGAAGCTTACAAATAAATTCTCTTCCAAAAAAAAAAACAAAGAAAACAAAACCAAAAAATCAAAAAAACAAAGCAAAACAAAACAAAAACAAATAAATTCTCTTTTAAAACCTAACTATTCTAGAGGAATTTTAAGGCAACAGTCAAACTAGATAGAATGTATAGAGTTTCTCATATAACACTCATGCCCTGCTCTTTCTGCAACCTCCTTCATTGTGGACATCCTACATCACAATGGAGGGTTTTCTATATGACTAATAAAAGAGCGCTGATACATCATAATAGCATGCTTACTAGGTTATAGGTAAATTTGCTTTTGTTCTCATCTGTTCTACGGGTTTTGGCAAGTGTAAACAACTTATGTCCTCCACTGTATTATTATGTTGAATAGTTTCCTTTTCCATTCATCCTACTCTCTATCTTGATAGGCACAGGCATGGCTAATGTCCTTAAGGTCACCTTATAGGTAGAACTGTGTAGTTTGCAATTTGCTCAGGTTAGATTTTTACCTTGTATGTATATAAGAAACCCCCAATGTGTTTCCCTTTGATAGCTTTCATTTTACCTCTTAATGATATGTATGATCTATTAATGGTATTAAGATCTAGATGTTCAATCATTGTTTTATTTATTCATCTGCAAAATGATATGTTGATTGTTCCAAAGTCAGTAATTGTGGGTCAAATCCTTTTAGAATATCTGATAAAGGCTTGACATCTTTCTGAGTTTTGCAAAAAAGATTATCAATGGTTCTTAGAATTACTTACTATGACAACTGCTTGGAAAAGTCATCAGAGATGGTAGATGGCATGCCCCAAATCACCAAGTAAAAGCAGTTGTCAAAATCAAGCTGCCTGTCATTTAACACAAAGCCAACAACTCCATACACTAAGGCCTTTTGCTGAGGGAAGATTTTGCTGACTGACCACAGTATATTTCACTGTGAAGTTTCACTTACTGTGCATTGCCAGTGTTAGAAAATTCCAGTTGATATACAAGATGAAATCCATATGAAATATGTGCCAACAAAGAGTACTACGTGTCTCCTTAGACCAGAAACTTTCAGTGTTTTGTCATATTTTGGCAGACATCAAGTCATAGGTTTTAGTATTATCAGTGTAATAGCCTCATTCAGAAAATGCTAGATATCTTCATGGTCTTTTTATAGCCTCTGATACATTGGCAATAAAGCCTAAATTGTGTTAAATTATTTCAGTTCTTACCAACTTAACCCTACTTCCATGCTTGCAGGTAGATAGACTGTTTCACTATTTGACCTTTCTGTCTCCTTATAAAAGCTCCCTATGTATGCAAAAGGTGAACCTTCAATTACTACTTCATGTATAAATCTCTATTAAACTGGGACTGAAGACCAGCAGAAAGGCTTGGAAAGAGTATGACTCAAACCTGTTTATGTTTGTTGATGTCTTTCATTTTTCCATATTAAGTTGAAGTTCTTAGTATACCAGTACAACTTAATTTGTGCACATTGTCTTTAATGTAGGTCTAAAATTAATATTGTTTAGAAGAAAAAATCATAGTTGTATGTCTTGGTTTATTAAAATCTCATAAATTATATTGGAAATTCATTTATCTCTAGGCTGAGTAACAAATTTCCATACATCTAACACCATAGGACATGAGACATTTATTTTCTCGTGGTTTCCATGGAGCAAGCCACTCTATACAAATTTATTTGTATTCTCTGCTTAGGGTTCCAAAGGTTCAAGTTAAGAAGTTGTCTGTAGACACTTGAGTAGGGAGGAATCTACTTCTATTTCGACAACTGTCAGTAGAAACACATATGATCTACAGTAAAACTCTAATGTCGCCTAACTTAATCAGAGGGACACCATTCCACAACTTTTGACATAATCTATTCGATAGAATCAGTTCACAAGTTCTGCTCACTTAGGAGGAAAGACTGTACAGGAATATGAATAGTCAAAGGGACACTTTTTTGACATCTCATTCCCTGGGACTGGTATACCATGATGAAAATAGAATCAGGGAAAATTCATAAGGACCAGAACTCAAGCTTGACTTTCACAACAAAAGGTATTTGGTATCTGAAACAAATCAGTATTATAGAGATACCTAACAACCTATATCTGTTATGTGACTGCTCAGTGAGACAGTTCCAAGATTCCCTACAAATTCTAGTGTTCTAAAGTCAGCAATTCCTTTCAAATAATAGGTAAGAAATAAAATTTACTCAAGGTCAATGACAGAATTCTGAGTTTACTTGTTTATATATACTGTGTATTTGCTTTCACTTCAAGGTTAGAGTTATTACACATCCCTTTCCAAATCAAGGCATTCTAACATGGTCTTCATAAGCACTCCTAATGTAATAACTGAAATAGTCATTCTGCTGGAACTTGAGGCAAAAGCATGTTCCAAGTTGTTTCTCGTAGTATCCATACTACCTCAGACAATAGCCAACATGTGGTGAGTAGTTGGGAAATATATTAAACAATCCTTATTGGCCACTATGGATCATCAAACAGAACTCCAGAAGATTCTCTTAACAACTTTAGAAGCAAAAACGGTTTCAGTAAGTTCAATTTCTTTGAAATACTTGCTAGAATCTCTGATTTTGTTTTTGCTACTGATATGTATATAGTATTACTAACAAGCTAAATTATTGTTTTCCTAAAACTATTTTTTTTCATTCTAAAAAAATAATTGTGGAAGAAATGGTATCATGTACTTTCAAATATATTTTAAGTTGGTCTTTTATAAGAAGGAAAAAGAAACAATTATAGATTGTGTGTCAGAAAGTGAAGTGTATTGTAACAAGGGGCCAAGTAAACATCTAGTATTCAATCTGCTTCTGTTCTGATTTTTCATTTTTAAAGATTTCCTTTATTTTTAAATTACATATATGAGATCTTTATCTGCATGTATACAAATAACTGTAGACCTTCAATACCTGTGGAGGTCAGAAAAAGGTATCAGATTCCATGAAACTCCAGATAGTTGTGAGTCACTAAGTGGGTTCTGGGAAAGGAATCCAGATCTTCTATAAGAACAAGTTCTCTTAACACCTGAGCCATCTCTTCACACCCTGCTTTTGTTTCTTACTGTGTGCCTTTAGGAAAAATCTCTAAGCTTCTCTGAGGTTCGATTTCCTCACCTACAAGACAGTGTCACGTTTTAAAAGTTCTTCTCAGCCTTGGTAGTTTGTAATCTGAATCATCTTTCTTAGGCCTGCTACTTCAGCCACGTTGTTATGCCAGGTAAGAGGGAGGAGGAGGAGGAGTGCAGCGCAGTGCAGATACTGGTCCTCCAGCATCCTTGAAGGCCCCATGCTCTTGCTGCCACTGATGTGCATAAACATCTCCTGACAATAATATCCAATATTCTCATGTCTGAGCATTTGTTCAATTAGAGCTTTTGCACATTTGTGAGACTTCATCTTTATCAATAACATCAAGAGGGCCTAGTTCCAGGAGTTCTAGGGCCAAGTTGATGACCTTCAAATTTTAAGATTTTAATTCTCATAAGAAATTTTCAAGGAGTTACTTCTGCAAATCTAGATCCACTCCAGTGCCTGAAGTCCAGAATAACACAGGCTAAAAGGCTAAAACAGCACTTAGAGTGCACAAGGAAAACAAGGGCGTGGTACCTCTGAAAAACAAGGATACCTGAAGACTCATAAATATCTGCCAAGAACCACCCATTATGAAATGAAGCATTCTGAGAAAAAATAAATTCTTGCCTCGATATCAGATTGTCTATAACAAGAAGGTATAATCTATCACAAGAAAACTAATAAGTAAAGGTAATAAGTAGTATAGTATGCTGTGATAAGAACCAAGATTAAAGTAGGTAAAAATCACTAAAGAAGTAGAGACGTGGCACATGAGAGCTGGCTTTAGGAAAACACAGATATTCTCACCCTGGAAGATAATGTGTACCAGCTTGACAAGGACAGAAAAGTTCCAGGTTGCTCAAGATGGTAGGGGTATGTGCGTGTGTGCGTGTGCGTGTGTGTGTGCGTGTGTGTGTGTGTGTGTGTGTGTGTGTTATATAAAAAGAAATAGGCAAATATAACTATAGACAAGAGGAGTAATATGTAACAAAGTTTTCAAATAATTGGATGCTTTCAGTAGAAATTTATAATCAGCATAGATAAAATATAAACTACTCTAGGGAATGGGAGATAAGAACAGAAAGGTTGCTCAGGTCTGAATAAAGAGCAGCTCTGTTAAAATACACCATGTCATCAGATTTAGACTTCATCTTCACAGAAATAGAGTATTCTGAAAACATCTCACCAGATAATGTATATATTGCATGTGTTCAATATTCCCTTTCTCAGAAATCCTTCTCCTGAAAG
>JADRCD010238475.1:0-12021 GCA_019843815.1 Montemys delectorum
GTGTGTGTGTGTGTGTGTGTGTGTGTGTGCACGCCACATGTGTGTGCACCTCCCCCAGGCCTATGTTGTCAACAACTGCATTTTCACAAGAGCCCAGGTGACTTGCATACACACAGTACACAGACCCTCAGTGAGAAGGATCAGGCTAGGGAATGCACAGTAGCCCCTCAGGCCCTCCACCAACAGCTCCAGCTGGCAGCACCAGCTCCGACCAGTTTATCTGACTTCTGCCAAGGCTCTGAAATGCCAACTATGTTGGCCTGCACTTGATGTCAAAGGTGGTACCACCCCTGTGAAGAAGGATACCGAGCTAGAGATGAGCTCCTGGGTTACTCTAAGCTGGACGGGAGAGATCACGTAGCAGAGGCCGTCCTGCCCTACTCTGGGGTTGCTTCAGAGGGAGCCAAAATTTCTGCTCATCTGCTCTTCTACTGTGACCTCTGCAACCTAGTCCCACCCTTCAGCCCACACTGTGCCCCTCACCTGCTGGCCCCTCACCAGTTCGCAGCAGCAGGCAGCTTAATAGCCAATATTATGGGATGGTGGTGCTACTCTAGGCCAATCAACAGAAGCAGGACCCCTGCAAAATGTAGGCTTTGGGGTTCAAGAAAGGAGGTTGTCACTCTCCTTCTGCTGGAGCCTAGGGCCCCGTTATCATATCATCTCATCATATGATATCATCTCGTCATACATATTATATCATCATATCATATTATGTCATATCATCATATCATATCATCATATGACATCATATCATCATGATATATATCATCGTATCATATCATATCCCCATATATGATATATCATCATATCATATTATTGACTCTAGCTGGTGGATGAGGAGACACTGATGCCAACTGTCCCTAAGACTGAGGAACAATTCTGTTGTAAATAAAAGTAAAAGTTACTTGAAAAGAGAAAACAAGCCACAAACCATTACTTTAGGACAATGGAGACACTTTCAGATTTGGTCCAGGGAAAGGGCACTGGACCAAGAGAATCCATTCTGAACTAAGATTCTCAGTTGGGTGCGGAGGGCATGCATTTATTTCCAACACTCAGGAAGCAGAGGAGCAAGGATCAGTGTGAGTTAGAGGCCAGCCAGGGACTATGTAAAGAGACCCTGTCTGAAAACAAAGAACAACAAACACCAAATGTAAATCGAACCTTCAAGATAACCTTCACACAGCCAGCAGGAGGTGACTCAAGGGACACTAAGAGACAGAGAGAACCAGAGCTAAGAAGGACTGAGAAACCAGAGTTTCCTGCTCTGCTGTGGGCAGAGCAAATGGCGCAGCTCCCTGGAAAATACCTCGCCCGTACACCTAGAAAACAGCAAACAAGTGACCAGCAATGCCAGTCCTGAGACCTATCAGCAGTCAAAAGACACATCATCATACACACACAAAAAATGTGTACACAGATGTTTATAGGACTGAACCTCTGATCCTGTAAACCAATCCTAACTAAATGGTGTCTTTATAAGAGTTGCCTTGGTCATGATTGTTTATTTACAGCAGTAAAACCCCAAGACAGGTGGTGATAGTCATAACATTGGGGTCATACTACAACTGTGTGTGTGTGTGTGTGTGTGTGTGTGTGTGTGTGTGTGTGCATACAAATGCATTGCATTTTAGAGGCCAGATGCCAACCTCCAGTGTTATTTCTCTGATACTTATCTACCTTACTCTTTGCTGCAGGATTTCTTATTAGCTTGAAGGTTAGGGTTAGGGCTAGCATTAGCGTTAGGGTTAGGGTTAGAGTTTCCTGTTTCCTCCTCCCCAGTGCTATGATGGATACTGTGTGCCATCACATCTTGCTTTTTATGTGAGTGCTGGGGTTCAAATTCAGGTCCTTACACTTATTCAATAAGCACATTGCCAGCTAAGCCATCTCCCCAGCCCACCACAATACTTAGTTACACATTTTAAACGTGAGGTTGAGTTGTATGGAGCCATAACGATGGCCCCTCAGAGATATTCATCTCCTCAGTCCCTGGCTCCACATGCATGTTAGTTTCCACGGTGAAGAGGAGCTAAGCTTGCAGTGGGAAGTAAGGGTACCCACCTGCTGGTTTTAAATGAGGGAGGTTTTCCTTGAGGGAAACCAGATAGAAATATAATCCCAAGGGATCTGAAAGTAGAGGCAAGTCCCCAAAAGGAAGTCTAACAAGGACTTGTGGCCACCATTGAAATTCCAGAAAGGAAGGTCTGAGTATGAGGCTTCCTCACCAAGCTTGACAAGGAGAGGAAGCCAATTCTCTAGATGAGACTCGGGAGAGGAGCCCGGCCCTGTCTGAACATTGATCTTAGCCTAGCAAGATCTGCCCCTCTTCTGAGCTAAAGAACTAGAAGAGGAGCCGCTAAGCTTGTGGCCATTTGCTGAAGCAGCAGTAGCAGAGAATCCATACATGTAATGTGGGAGTTACATGAAAGTAAAGCTGTTTAAAAGTGGCTGTCGCCTGAGGCTGCATATAAGCACTAGATGGGGGTGAAGCTTCTTATAATCTAAGGGAGCTCAGCTCTCAATTACATGCTGTATGAGGAAGGTGGGAGACCTGGGGTGGGTTCAAAGAAAAATGGTGTGCTGGTGAAAAGAGCCATCAAGATGGGTAAGGACTCCCAGGGGCAGGGAGTCTTCAATTGAGAGGAGACTGCTGTCTGCCTGCTCTTGTTGGCGGCTGTTGATGGACACAGAAACAGGTTGTTTTGTGGAACACAGGGCATGTCACTCACAGGCCATGTTAATCACAGGCCCAAGGCTTGGCTTAAGATAAATTTTCTTTTCTCTTAAAAAACATTTTTACTTAAGCTGGTGCGATGGCTCAGTGGTTAAGAGCACTGACTGCTCTTCTGGAGGTCATGAGTTCAAATTCCATCAACCACATGGTGGCTCACAACCATCCATAATGAAAAACAAATAAAAAAACCTATGGACCGGAGCAATCGGGGCCCAGAGTGAACAGGGGCCAGAGCAAGAGGGAGAAAGGGAAGGGGAAAAGAAAAAGAGAAAGAATAAGAAAAAAAAAAAAAAAACATTTTCTTGGGGGCTAGAGAGATGGTTCTATGGTTAAGAGCACTTGCCACTCTTAGAGATAACGCAGGTTCAATTCCCAGCAACTGCCTGGCGACTTTGAGCCATTTGTAATTCTGTGACAGCCTTGTCTGGCCTCTGTAGGCATCAGACGTGTGCCTGGCCCACAGACAGCCACACAGGTAAAAACACCCATGCATATAAAACAAATATGAGAATCCTTTAAAAATCTTACTTTAGCAAAGCACATGTTTATTTAGGAAATATAGATAAGTCAGAAAAAAGAAAGCATTGGGGGCCAAGTCGATGGATGGCTCAGTGGCTTGTGCTCAAGCCCTGCTTCCCTAACCACTGGCCCCAGGTCTCATTTGGTGGAAAGAGGGAATGGATTCCCGAAAGGGCTCATCTGACCTCTACATGTGTGCACACACACAATAAATCAGTGAATGCGGTAATCATCATTTTAATTTAAGAACCAAACAATTAAAAACTAAACAACTGCTCAACATTTTGGTGCAAGTCGGGATGCTTCTAGTGCCCTGCCCCGTGGAGGGGAAAACCCAGGTCTGTCAATGTCACTGTCACATTCTCAGACCATCTCAGGACAGATGAGCATGGGGTGCTTGCTGAGCAAACTCGTGAATGACAGACACAGACACTTTTTAAACTCACAGCACTCGTGCCTCCTGCACACACAGCCTCCCACCTGCTCCCCTGCTGCTAATCTCCCGGGAGCGTCTTTCCAGTTCAATAAATATACATTTTTATCCTGGATGTAATGGAGCTGGCCAGACTGCAAATAGAATTCAGGGGGGCTGTGAATTCAAATGGGCGGGAAATTATATTCTTATTTTCACTTGCCTCAAACTGAAATTTCTCATTTCCTTCAGTTCGGACGAGAGCAAGCAAGCTAGGGGAGAGCTGGTGTGAGGTACGGCAGACTTCCCACAATGCTGTTTGCCTTCACCACAGCTATGAGATGACACTGGCTCTCACACCTGCTGCTGGGTCTTGCCAGGGAATATGGTAATTAGGCAGCAAGTCGCTTACCATATCGGGATTTTTAAAGTGTGCACCTGCGTGTGCGTGCTAGCATACTCTCATGCATGCTGTTTCCTGTTTCTTTCTTTTTTATCAGCCCTTAAAACACTTTGACAATTGTTCTCTTCGTGGAGGTCTTAAAACATCTTATGTGTTTAAAACAGTTATCCTGAGAAATAATCATGCTATTCTTCACAGCAAAAATTAAGGTTCCATGATCTATTAAGGTTCCATGATCTAACCAGGGCTGGGGGTGCACACCTGTGATCTTAGCGCTTGGGAAGTACAGACAGAAGTACTTTGAGTTCAAGGTTATCCTCAGGTACATAAGGTGTTCAAGAGCCTGCCTTAAAACAAACAAAAAAACCAAACAAGCAATTCCTTGGGGCTGGCAAGATGGATCATGAGGTAAAGGGCTTGCCATGAAAGCTTAATCCCCGGAACCCACATAAAAGGTGGAAGGAGAGAACCAACTCCACAAAGTTGACCTCTGACCTTCGCACATGCCCCATGGCACACATGACCCCCGACATCATCCACACAAACAAATTATGTGGTTTTGGCAGGAAGAGCATAAGAGCAATCGCATGTCCACTTGGAGGTGCTGTCAGAGTGCCCTACCAGGAGGAAGTACGGTGGACCCACCCCCACCCTCCTCTATAGTTTTTGCAGCTTATGCCATCATTTACTTCCTTAGTCTCCTTGTAGCCGACTTGTAACTTACTGTGGTGGACAGACCTACCTGGAGAAACCAGCAGCCATGGACTGACGGGGAGAAGGATCGCACCCCCAGACCCATAACAGCCTACCTGTACCAGATGTGCTTGTGTTTCCCTACAGAGAATCTAGTGGCACAGTGCACAGGGGCAAGAAGCAAGAAGCAAGGGAGCGTCCTCCCCTGGACCTGATCGGCAGGACCCATGTGCCATGGAGGGGACTCTGCTCCCTACAGTGCTGGCTCCAGCTAATCCACAGAGCTCCCGGCCCTACTGAGAGCTAATTGCCTCTAAGAGCTGAGCTCACTGGAGGGGAAAATGCAAGCAGCCTGACCTTTGCTGGGCTCAGCCAGCCAATGGCTTTTCGCTCACCCAGCCCGCCCCTTCTTCTCCCTGCCAGGACTGCTAATAGATGGGGAGGGGGGGGGAGTTTGGGGGTCTGTGGCCATGGTGACTCACCCAGTGCCAGCAAGGCAGGGGCTGCTGAGAGTTAGCACCAACACATGATGCTCGGCACCCCCAATGCACAAGAGGCCAGAGCTGGAGAAGAGGAACTGAAAGCAGCTAAGGGAAGCTAGGTGCTAATGGGAGCTTGATACCCCACCCAGCACCCAACCTCAGAGTTGGGAAAG
Source organism: Montemys delectorum (assembly GCA_019843815.1). Taxonomy (NCBI): domain Eukaryota; kingdom Metazoa; phylum Chordata; class Mammalia; order Rodentia; family Muridae; genus Montemys; species Montemys delectorum. Next base: position 5,423 of record JADRCD010238475.1, read on the forward strand.
CAGATCTCACGTGGCTGCAAAGTGACCCTGCAGACTGAGAGACAAAGAGGCCTCCTGAGTTCATCCATTTGCATGAGGCTTGAAAGCAAGCTACTTTAACCACTAGTAATGTACCCCCAGTGAAGCTTCATCTAGCAATACACCTAAGATTGCGTGTTGACGGTGAAGAATGCGAGCGGTGGCTGCAAACACTTGCTGAGCAAACTTGAAAACCTGAGTTTGGATCCCCAGCACCTGCAGATAAAGCCAGGTGTGGCACATCTGTAATCCTGGGGGGGGGGGCGGGGAGAGAGAGAGAGAGAGAGAGAGAGGAGACTGGAGGAGCCCTAGGGCTGGCCTGAATGAGGTGAGCTCCAGATTCAGCGAGAGACTCTGTCTCAAGGGAATACGGCACCGCTTGGTAGTGGAGGGTACACAGCATCCTCCGGCCTCTGCACATGGCGAGTTAACCTATACACAGATCTGCATCCATGGGTACAACAGACATAAAAAGATTTTGCTTTGTGTGAGAAAGACTCAATTTTAGCAGCAACAGAAAGATCGCAAAGAACCAGAGGTCCTCCTTGGTTGCCTCCAGAGGTGGAGGAGGAGGCAGAAAGAGGCACTAGGTCCCAGCTTAGTCAGCATGGCTTCATGACCTTGAGTCTAGTACCCAGGGTCCAGTCGTCAGGACCCGGTTGATGACATGGCCTCCATGGCTGAGTTAAGAAAACCGTTGGGAAGGTGCAAGAACAGCCAAGGCATTAATAGGCAACGTCAACGTGGGCTGCGGTTTCAGCGGAAGTGAGTCCTGGCCTGGGCCATGAGTGCATCCAGTCCCCACCTTGAGCCTTAGGCCTGGCAGGAAGAGCAAGGTGGACAGGTGACAGTGGATGCAAGGAGGGCTGCGGAAGAACAGACAGACAAGGAAAGGACAGTGGAGCCCAGTGGAGGGCAGGATCCACAGGGCCTGGGTGTGCGGAGTAGACAAGAGCTAGGGAAGAACTGACCCAGCAGGTTGCCGGAAAGGTCAAGGCAGGCTGCTAAGGGGGCTCAGATAGCTGGCTCTACAGGAGTCTCATAGGGAAGACCCTGGAGCGCTCCGATCAGATGGTAATCATCTCACTTCAGTGACAGCCAACAGCCAGCCAAGCTCAGAAACATAGTCTGGAAACCACCTAAGAGCTGAACCCTCACAGCCCTGTAGAGCAAAGTGGCCACTTCAGTCTCTAAGGCAGAGATTCTTAACCTTCCTGACACTGCGACCTTTTTATATGGCTTCTCAGGCTGTGGTGACCCTCAACTATAAAATTATTTCGTTGCTACTTCGTAACTGTAATTTTCCTGCTGTTATGAACTGCAATGAATATCTGTATTTCCCAATGGTCTTAGGTGACCCCTCTGAAAGGGTCATTTGATCCCCAGATGGGTCATGACCCACACAGGCTGAGAATCATTGCTGTCAGGGGACAGGGATAGAAATGCCCTGCTGGGTCTTGTGGGACCCACGATACAGTAAAGATCATCCAAGTGGATAATGTACGCAATAGGAAAAGGTTTTAAACCCAAACCTCAGTTTAAGTGTAAAAGCACGAGAAGGGTCAGTGAGAAAGCTCAGTAGATAAAGGAGCTTGCTGCTAACCCTAATGACCTGAGTTCAATTCCCAAAACCCATATGGCACACACGTGCACGCACACACGCATGCACACACACTAAATATAATTAACATTTTTTTCTTTTTGGTTTTTCGAGACAGGGTTTCTCTGTATAGCCCTGGCTGTCCTGGAACTCACTCTGTAGACCAGGCTGGCCTCAAACTCAGAAATCCGCCTGCCTCTGCCTCCCAAGTGCTGGGACTAAAGGCGTGCGCCACCATATCGTGGCTTATAATTAACATTTTTAATGAAAAACTATTTAGCATGCTAGGTATGGTAACCCATACCTGTAATCCCAGCACTCAGGACATGGAAGTGAAGGATCAAGAGTTCAAGGTCATTCTTGGTTAATTACTGAGTTCTAGGTTAGCTGAAGTCATCTAACACCTTGCCTCCAAAAATAAAAAAAAGCAAAGAAATTAGCTAACTCCAGGTGTCTACTCATGTGGAGGCCAGAGGTCTCTGCTGGGCATTTTCCTTAATTGCCCTCCACCTTATTTTTTAAAAAAACAAACATTTTTGTGTGGGGGAGTGGTTACACACGACACAGGGCACTTGTGGAGGTCGAAGGACAACAGGCAGGAGTCAGGTCTCGTCCCTCCTTTTCCGGTGTGATCGTGGAGATCAAACTCAAGTTGTAAGGTTTGGTGGCAAAAGCCTTTCCCGGTGAGCCATCTTACCAGCTCTTTACTGTGGTCATTTGTCTTTTTGTTTATGTGTATCCTTGCTTGCTTTGTTTTAAGATTTGCTTCATTTTTATTTTACGTGTATGGCTATTTCTCCTCCACGTGCATCTAATGCACTGTGTGCATGCATTGCCCACAGAGGCCACCATGGGGGAGCTGGGAATCGAACTTGGGTCCTCGGGAAAACCAGCCAGAGCTCTTAACAGATGAGCCATCTCTCCGTTGTCTGATGTTCTCTTCCATGTGCGCAGTGGGTGAAGGGCGTGTATTCCAGTTCTACCACTGCCTCCCTGAAGACGTCTGATACTTTGTCTCCCTCAGTTACCTTGAGCCCTGTGCAGCAGATGACATCCCGCCCACCAGCTCCTGGCATCTGCAGGTTCTCCTTCTGAGCCTCCTGGCAGTTGGACTTTTCTAGGCAGGCAGTTGTGACCAGAACTGTGCACTACGGCACCTTAAGGTGTCTTTGCAAAGTGTTCCCAACCATAATGTGTCTGTTTCTTTGTTTCTTTTTCTTTTTCTTTTTCTTTTTTCTTTGTTGCTACATAATGTTCCAATGTATGGATAGGTAGCCAGTTATTTACCTATGTGCCAGCAAATGAGCCATGGGGGCGGGGGTGGGGGGAGGCGCGGGGATTGTTTTCTGTTTCCAGCAACTGTGAAGAAAGCTGTTAAAAATCATTTGTAGGAAGTGTTATCCCTCTTGAGTCAGTCTGTTAGTATTGGGGTTACTGGAACTCATGGCAAGTCCAACCCTGGGTGCCAAAGTGGTTGCTGGGTAAGGATGCTCAGACTAGACAAAGGGGAGTGGGTTGAAGGGCCTGAGCCCCATGGTTAATGGCTCCCAGAGCCTGACTGCTATATTCATAAGTTCCTCCAGAAACAGCAGACCCAAAGACCCCCCCTCCCCACCCCACCCCCGGCCTGATAGCTGAGGCAGCAGACACGGGGTGGGGCCATTTACCCCTCTAAGGAAGGAAATAATGAAAGAAGAAGAAAAGAGGCAGGCAATGTGAAAGCAGAGAAAATTGCCAGATATAGTGAAATATTAATTCATTTGAAGCCAGTCGTTTCCCTCTGCTCCCCACGTCCCTTGGTCCCCAGCAAATTTTCAAATTAAAGTGCTGAAGGTCCCTCCTCTCTCCTCACTCCCAGGGGGCCCCAACTGAGAGCGCTGTGGACAGAATATAGTTTGAACCAGCAAACCCATGTCACCCGCAGCCCTGGACTGGCCCCTACTGCAGCATGCTGGGAGGTGACATCCCCTAGTTTGAGGCAGGCTTGACCCTAGCAGGGCCGCAGGGGGGAGGGAGGTTAATGAGATTTGGATGAACCTGCCTTCTCCATTTTGTGAGGGAGAAGGCTCAGAGCGCTGCTAATTAAAGGGAGCTGACCTGTGAAATGAGTCTGGGGCTGGGCGGCAGGGCTAGGCATCGGGCCGGAAGGCTAGCCGGGAAGAACAGCCCTTCAGCTTTGCTCTTCCTAGTGAGGTAGGGAGATCTGGCCCAGAGACTGGGGGCGCTTGGCCCTCGGACACAGCCGATCCTGCTGGAGCTGGGCGTAGAAAGTGGAGAAGGAAGGAAAGTCCGAGAAGTGCAGAGATAGAGAAAGAGGCAGAGGAGAGACCTGGTGAGGTGGCTCGGTTTAGCAAGAGCCTATCTTGCAAACACGAGGACCTGAGTTTGAGTCACCCCTACCCCCAAGGTAGGGCAGGCTCAGGGCAGGCTCCTACCAGGCCGTGGGACCCAGAGGTTGTAAGTGGCTTGTCAGAAAGCACTAAGCTGGCTAGGTGTATCTGACCCCATGCTTAGAGCAGCACCTTCCAGATGCTGAGGGCGAGGCCAGCTGGCACATGCTGTCCTGTTACAAATACAGATAGTGTCCCTTTTCCAATCCACTTTGAAAATGTCTATGACTCTCCGTACCTCAGCTGCACCTAATAAACCATGACATGCCCAGCCCAGGCTCCAGGGCTTGGTATAAATTCACCAAATCACCCTAACACTTAGAGCAGTGCCTATAAATTTTGGATGTTCCAGAAATATTTTGTCGGAGGGAGGAAGGCACGAAAGAATAGGCGAGCCCCCACCGGGGCAGGGACTGTGCGTAACAGTGTCCCACGAGGAGCCTGAGCAGGCCCTGCTGCAGTGTTTGTTGATTGACTTCCAAAGTAGTCTGACGGACTGACCCCCTAGACCCTAGGGCTAGGGTAGTGGGATGTAGCAGGCTTGGGCTAGCCAGTGTCAGGTTCAGGCAAGGAAGGGTCACACACTGCTTGCTGCCTGTCTTCTCTGGCCACGCCCACCACCCCCGGCCCAGCCCCTCCCTCTCTCTTCTCCTTTTCCTTTCTGAGAAGAGACAGAGAAATGATTTTTTCTACTTGAGCAGTTTTCAATTTAGATTAAGAAAAATGCAGGCTGCAGTCACTCAGCGAGAGCCCCAACAGCTTTGTCCCTTTGGGGACTGGGGTCTGCTCAACCATTGGCAGGGCACAGCTGGCTACAGAGTGAGGGGCTTTGGAAACAGACTTCAAGCCCCTCTGCCTTCCCCAACCCCCTCCGCTGGCCTGGTTTCCTGCCTTTCCCACCAAAGGTCTAGCACATGCAATGAGCTAGGCAGAGCCTCAAAACCCACCAGGGCCAGGGTAGAAGAAGGACAGGTGGGCTGAGAGGGAGGGAGACCAGAATTCCTCATGGAAGCGTCCAGGGTGATGGCTGGAGGTCAACTGAGGCCCAAGTCCAAGTCATCTGTGTGTGTCTGGGAAGGGGGGTGGGGAGGCAGAATGCTGGGGTGCCCTGTAGTCTTCACCCTGGGGGAGATCTAAGGCTGGTAGAGAACACTATGCTTCAGCGCTGTGGATGATGTCACTGTGTGACTCAGTCTCAGGATGCTGAGGCTCTCCAAGCCTCCCAATTGTTCCATGTCCATCTTGCTTACACATGCCTCAGAGATATGATTTATATCTGGCAAGCTGCATCTGTCTGTTTTGCTTCTTTTTTTTTTTTTTTTTTAAAGATTTATTTAGCTGTCTTCAGACACACCAGTAGAGGGCATCAGATCTCATTATGGGTGGTTGCTGGGATCCGAACTCAGGACCTTCGGAAGAGCAGTCAGTGCTCTTACCCGCTGAGCCATCTCGCCAGCCCCCTGTTTTGCTTCTTTAAGACAGGGCCTCACTATGTAGCCGTGGCTGGCCTGGAGCTCAGAGATCTGCCTGCCTCTGCTTCCAGAGTGCTGGGACAAAGGAGAGCACCATTATTTGGATAAGTTCTAAAATCCATGCAAGCCATGTTACTGTCACCTTAATCAAGAAAATAATAGTCTGGCCTCAAATCATCTCTCGAAAGTGGGCATGGTAGTGTGTGCCTGTGATCTCAGCACTTGGGAGGCTAAGGCAGGAGGGTCTCAAGTTCGAGGCCAACCTTGAGGGAGCTACTCATAGACACACCACCTTGTAGATCTGGTATGTCCTCCCCAGGACACCTGGAAGTCCAGGTGTGCTGTGGGTCACAGTGCACCTGCAAGTCCATCTCTAACAGGTGACGGCTCCAGCTGGCTGCCAGACCCCTGCATTCACCATGACTTTTTTTTTTTATCTGATTCTTTTGTGAATCCGTGAGCTGCTCAAAAGAGGGTCTGAGTCCTCCAATTACACTCATCACCAAGTCCTAGCACCCAGCAGGACCCTGCAAACAGTAGTCGCTCAGTAGTGAGTGAGTGAGAAGGGGCTGTGTCTAAGGGTTTCCCTGGCTACACCCTCCAAATGCTGCTCTCTCCTCAGTGGCCCTGTCATTGTCCCCATTAGTGTCTGGCCACAGTTAGCAAATGCTCCTTAAACGCTCAGTGTGCTTTTCTTCCCTGCAGCCTCTCCCGACAATCTAACCGGAGGCCTCCGGCACGCGCAGCACCAGTGTGGACACGACCTTTTCATTCTGAAGTGATTTCAAACTGTACAGAATAGCAGCAAAGGCCTACACCCAAAGACCACTTCCAGACGCCAACCTCGTCCCCCTCACCCTTTTCTTTTATAAGTGCTTACGGATGACCGCTGTCAGTAACACAGAAGAACGCACATATGGCTGCAAGTCGTGTTATTAAAAAAGACCTGAGTGGCCAATGAGGTGGCTCAGCGGATTAAAGCGGGTGCCACCAAGCCTGGAAACCTGAGTTTGATTCCTGGATTCCACAGGGTGGAAAGAGAACAGAGTCCTGCAGGTTGCTCTTTGACCTCCACATATATTCTCTCTCTCTCTCTCTCTCTCTCTCTCTCTCTCTCTC